>WYDI02038169.1:0-21907 GCA_009867235.2 Psittacus erithacus | reverse complement strand
CTGAAAGTTAGAAACGCAGCGCTGCACCAGCCACTAAGAAGGAGAAAAAATGACTGCTACTGCTGAACCCATGACAATTACTTACAAACTTTTCCTGTTTTACATATGGAATTCAATTCTATATCACAGGTTTTATGGATAAAATCCAAGTACTTCAGTTAAACCTGGTAACAGGGTGGAAATGATACTCTAATGAACTCATGGTAAATTGTTTGCTTAGCAAGTACACCACTGTAATTAGCCTAATTTGGTGACTTCATGGTTAGCAGTCTAGCTAGGAGAGTTCTTGCCTCAAGTAGCACTTTTTTTGCCCTGTGGTGTTCTGATATCAGTTCCACATGTTACAGCTAGACTCAGTAGTATAACATTAGTAAGTTTTTTAAATTTATAAAATAAAATACCTTAGATGGAAGCTGAAAATATTGTTCTGTCACTACGAGGAGTATTAAGCTAATAATGTAAGACTTTGCCATAACAGTCAGTAAAAAAAATAAAATAAGAAATCTGTAGGAATACAAAAAATGTTGATTCTCTTGCAGTGAAAGAGTGAGTTAGCATGTTAATGCCTCCTTGCCTTCCTTCCTATTAATCAAGGAATTTAAAAGCCTTATGAAAGAGGTCTGTTCTTGGTAGATGATGAGCAGGATAAAAAGGAAGTATTTTTTCATAAATTAATACTAATCTCTTTCAATGTCATAAGTAATATTGGAATAAATAAAGAGTACGTATTATGTAAAAAAATATATTGGACGTTGCCAAGAGCTAATGATAAATCCTCCTGTGCCTTTAGAGGAATATACATGTTTCACTGGTGAGGTTGAGCTAAGGAAAATAAATACAAGGCAGCACTTTCACTGCTGCTGCTTTGAGATCCTACCACAAGGACTCACTTTTACATTTAATACACACAGGTCTCATGAACAATTGTTTTCTGGGAGGTCTAATGAATCAGAGATCATGCAAGCATGGCCTCCTCTTTGGCTACCACCCCCGTCCCATCATCCTTACCCCAGGTAGTTTGGTCCCTTGGTACACAGGGGTGGTTCCATGAAGTTTGCTACTAGGTCAGTGCCCTGTATTTGTTTGTTACATACGGAATTTCCCAGAAAACTAACTGCACCATGAATCAAGCAGAGAGTGTTTAATAAGGGTATCTGTTCTGATGCTGGCACATATGTTTTTCAGGGCAAAAATGAAAGTTATTTATTAGCAAAACCTCACATTTACATATTCATACAAAAGAAAAGATTTAATTCAGACTGTTACATGCACACACAATACCTATAGGAAAGATTCTTCAAAACATGCATATGCATTATTTTTTATTTTAAGGGAATGCATAGAAGTTTTCTAACCATGCTTTGAACTTATTCATAAGATTTTATGTGTCTACCTGGAGCATATTTGAAATTGCTCTTTATAAAATATGTTGCATTTATAAAACTTTTTTTGGATGCCTTTTTATTTTTCGGTGTTTTTATCAGCCCCAACTCTAGATTTCATAGAGCCTGGGGAATTTACAAAGGAGCCAACTCTGAGTAAACTTAAGTTACAGATATTATACATACAATAGTCTGTCTGCTGACGCCAAGCCTTACTTTCCTCCTCTGCTAATAAAAGCCAGTAACAGCTGTCTGATCTTTTGCATCAAAGACAGTGTTTGTGAAGTGGCCTGTATCGTTATCTTAAAATATACGTATAATTCCTGCATTAAAAGCTTGAGAAGAATTATGAATCAACATTTCATAGTAAATTGTATGCAGATTTAAGAACTGAAATAATATATTTCATTCATGAATGCTGGACCTTCAAAATAGGAGCACCCTTGAAACAGGCTTCCCTCTGACTAATGGTATTTACTTACCTGAACGATCTTTTCTGGGGGTGTGTATGTCCAGTATACTAAAAATTTAAATAATAATAATCCTTGGTTTTCCTGTTCACAGAGTTTAAGGTATTGGATTCAAATTGAAATGGGGTCCAGCTCTTTACATAAATGGCTTTTAGCTCAAAGCCCTATGATTATCAGTAAAGAAATATAGAACAGACTAGGACTGTTATTCCAGCAGTGTACTGCAAAGTTTAGGGATCATTTGCCGCCTGGAAATAAGAGAGCTCTTGGCTGGTTGGGACTACTTAATCTAGCTGGCAACACAAGTTATCATGAAGTTCTCAAGAGTGTGAGCTAAAATCTAGGCAAATTGTCTGAGTGGTTGGAGTCAATTTCTAACTTAACTCAGAGTCCCTCTCACTCTCAGTTATGTATATGGACAACGTACATGTTCCAAGTTTGCTGTGGGAAGGCACTTGGGAAAGAAAGCATCAGGGAACACACAGCCAGCCTAATCATGTCCCCATCTGCAGCATCCTGAGGAGAAGGGATCTAGGAGGGGTTAGCATTGGTGGCTCTGTCTCTATCTGTGGGTGAATGCCCCTGTGAGCAGTGGCAACAGCTAATAAGCATGTGAATTGGCTGTATATAACCCTGTGTAACTGCAATAAAGTGGCAATTGCTTGATCACATTGATCGTCTCTGCGTTGTCTGTGACTCCTGTGTCAACACTATCCACATGTTTCTAGTCACTCCTTGTGCTGGAGCAGCCAGCACTGAGAAGACGTGCTATAAGTAAAGCTTGTCCTAATAGGAAAATGTGCTGCCAGGTGCTTTCTGTCCACATAGAGAGGATTTACCTGTAGATGTATAACAGATCAGCTACTTTGGAGACACCTGCATAAACAGTAGGTTTGAGGATTGTTCTGTGGATGACAGAGAAATTCTGTCATTTATTTCAAATATTGTTTTTTTAGGAAAAAGAAATCTCTCTTGTATATCTGTTTGCAAAATACTGAATTAAGAAATTTGTTTATAAACTAAGGATAATGGGGAGCACGAAGGATAAATCTAGGAAATGTATGTTGCCCCCTGAAATAATAGCAAACCAGATATCTTAGAGTGTATTTCCCAACTAATTTCTAGGCTATAGGATTTTTGGTTATCTGCATGTACTGCAGTGCTCCAGTAGCTATTTCTGGTTTAGTGTGTGAACCCTTTTAAGTCGTTTATTTTTGTCAAGGTAAATGCAGTATTTTTCATTAGAATTTTATTTTAAAATATACTTACAGGTAGAGAGGATAACTTGGATCACACATTTACCATAAAAATTCACAAAGTACTATGAATTTGCATGCATGTGGCGCTCCTGTTTCATAGCTCATATTATAGTTTACTTATGTCGTAGTGATTTGCATCAATTAAATTGATTTGGAATATTTTTCCCCTCCTACTTTAGCCCTTCATCTTCAGCTGTCAACATGCACATGCCAGTCAGCAGTATAGCTGTCAAAGCTGACATCAACATCTATAGTTGTATTTTTTTTTTGTGTCTGTATCTGTCTTATTCTGAGTATTTCTTAATGTTTGTCTAGCAGCTAACAAAAGGATTTGCAAAGAATTAAGTTTCTACTATCGCCATCCTCAAGGGCCAGTGGAAAATGGGATTTCACTGTAAAAAGCTGACGAGCAGAGTTACTCTGTTCCCATCACTGAGGTCAAATTCTGGAGAGTTATAAGCCTTCAGTAGTTTTTTTCTTTGGCATTGAGAAATCCTAGCTTCACTGAGGTTAATAAAAAAATACTTATTTCAGCTAAACCATTTATACCATAATATCATATTCCCTATACTTCAGCTAACACAAAACCTGTGATATTTCTTCTGAAAGTAATACTGGAAAGCATGCTGATAGACAGAACCATTTATGGGAATATTCTTAGTCTTGTGTAGTTCTGAAACCAAGCTGTGAGAACATTATTGCTCAAAATATATCGAAATGATATTCTTTCACTGAAATGAAAAACCTTAGCATTTGCTTGAATGAGTGCAGTATTTGTATGCTTTACAGATCACTGAATAAAAAATGAAACATTTCAAACTTATGATTCTTCTTGTACAGATTAGGAGAAAATATTAGAAGCAGCTCATCAATAAAGCTTTTATAAATACATACAAAGAACCTAATTTTCAGAGCAAAAGTAATGATGAGTAATGTGCTTCTAATGAGTACTGAAAAGCTTCCAGTGTAAATAAACACATGGTAAAAATACTTAAGTTACAAATTTTTCAAACCATGAACACTGAAGTCACAGGTCTGTGCTACATGTTTCAAAGGAAAACTGTGCATCCAACTTTTCCACAATGTAAGCATTTTCTTCCATTTCACAGGGAGATAATGAATTGGTACTTACCTCACAGGAAGGTTGTGAAGCTTATTAGATAAGTTTTTGAAACCTTAAAGGTGCTCTGGTATAGCAGGTATTAGTAATGTGGGAAGGGAAGAAAGTTGTGAAGACTTTTCAGGAGAAAGTATCTTTAAATTAAATAGCTGCAAAACCAGGCTGTGCCTGTGTGAGCTCTGGGCCCCAGTAACATTCAGTTGCTGTAGACAAGTATTGGGAGCCTGCTTTAAAAATCAAATATTTGTGTGAAATGCATCTCACTGTATGTATTCCTCTGAGTTACTGAGTGGCTTCAAGATAAAGGTAGCTCATAGAAAAGCCACATATGCTTCAGGAAGAAAAGGAAAAAAAAGCAATATTTGTGAAACACAGTTACATTTTGTCCTAGAATTAAATTATATTGATCCTGAATGCAAAGAGAAAATTGAAAGGTTTTTTTTATCACAATTTAGGAATCATCTACAGTTTACACGCAGAATTATCTCACAATGTCAGTTATAGTTTAGAAAATATTTTTTACCTTTAGTGAGTTTGTGGAAATCAAATCCTAGTCTAACATTATTATATTATTCATGGTAAATTAAAATATGAATGTATAGAGTAGATTAATAATTCTGTCAAAGTCTGTTGCATGCATGATAGAGCTTAACAGAGTTCCTTTTTTTTGTCAGGCAGCTTCCCCTAAAAAATACCGCAATAGGTCTATATTTATCAATGCAAATATCCACATTAGTTTAAGGTCTCTAGGATAGGAGAATCATGTATCTGAAAAGAGCCGTGAGATGTCATAATGCCACTCCTCTGCTTGGAGACTGTCATCTAGTCCTGAGCAGGTGACTATCGCTTTCCTATACTCCTGTGACAGACATCACTCAGCTTGTCTCGGCACTTCATTAAATTGTAAAGTGGAGCTGTCCTTTCACAGTGTTTTGTTCCAGTGTCTGTCCTAATTCTTCCTTATTACATAAATTCCTGACTTTTCTCCTAGTTCCAATAAAACAAATTGCCTTCATTTGCTAATATCATCATGCTCTTTGCAGTGAACTTTAATAGTTTTGAAAACTCTTACCAGTGTCTGCAGCTCTTATCTAGAATGATAATGTCCTTCAACTTCTTCAATTCTTCCTCATGATTCTTTTAGATGTCTGATTATTTTTGTTGGTATACGCAAGGCTATCTATATCAATTGTTCCATGTGCTAGTACACTAGGATGCTCAAATCAAAACTCAGCTGAAGTCTTTCAAGACCAAGTAAATAAATCTATTTCTGTACACGTGATGTGCCTGTATGTTCAAGTATGCCTATAGTGTTTACATAATAACAAGCTATGTTCAATGTTATTATTTCTAGGTTTTAGTGTGTTCCAAATTTTGATGAATATGCACAAGACAAATAGGATTTTGTTTCTATTTCCAGGACTAGGCCTCCAGTCTTATGCCCTGATGGATCAGCAAACACTGTCTTACTCTTTTTCCTGACAGAAACTGAGTCCCCCTCAATTAGGGAGAAGGACTGATTGTTTAATTTGTGCCTGGCCAAGGGTGATTTTGAAAGAACTTTGTCTCACATATTTTTGCAATGTCATGTGTTTGACATGTTCCAGTAAGAAAAATAAGAGCAGGAAGCAGTTTTGGTCGTTCAGTAGTTGTTAAGTTTGCTGTTTTGACTCAGTTGTCTTCTAGAGAAGATTAATTTTGTTCCTACTCCTTTAGACAAAATCAGAAATGAGCGACTTGTGCATCTAATACAGTTTCTACATGTATTGATTTGTTGAGCTGATCTCAACAGTGCTTAGTTTCAGGAGAGTCCAAGTGACTTCCAAGGTGTAAAAATAAATTTCTTTTGTGATGAATAGAACGTGAATGACTATTTTTTAATTTCCCAGTGGCTGTTGTGTTAGTATGAGAGGCTTTTCCTACCTTTATGAAAGTGGCAGAGGTTAGCTATCTTGAGTTACATGATGGGCATTCCATCTGGGTCAGATCGTATTTGCTTCTGAAACCTCTTCCAGAGTTTCAGATCTCTTCTTGATGCAGATGAATTTACCCCCATGCACTTCAGAAACGTGGGCAGAGTATTGAGGAGGCAGAGGATGGTGATCAAAAAGAGAACAAGGGAGCTCTGCCTGGGGAAAACTTAAAATAAACCCTTTTGTAGTTGCCTACGATTAAATGGAAGACTAGAGGCTTGCATTATCTAGAGAAGTAAAGCATTTTGCTTCACTGTCTTTGAGAAGCAGATACTCCAGACAGCCTGCTGTAAATGATTCAGCCGCATCTTTGCCTCGCAGCAGGAAGACTCACTGAACTGCTCGTGGTATTAGCTTCAAACCTACAGCTCAGACAGGTGCTTTTAAGTCTGTCTTGAAGACATATCAGCTTCAACACACTTCAGCTTCATTGTTTGGAGTCACTACAGCTCCAGACATATCATTGAAATGGGGTATAATTGTGGTCTCATGCCTTCTCAATCCACCCACCAATCTCAACTGCTTTAAAGGAACCTCCTGCTGTGCTGCAGGGAGTATTTAGAGCCTTTCTAAACAAAACAAACTTGAACTGTGGGTTGTGCCCGAATTTAAAGACTACCTTGGAAGAAGGAGTGAAGATGCATTGTGAAATTTCTTTAGAACAATATCACTTATAATAGTGGAACAATTTAAGCTGTGAATATAATCGGAAGTATATGATTTGCACTACTTACCCTTCTGGCATGTTGAATTTTCTGTGAGTATTTTCTGTTATTATAGGACAAATTGTAAGACATTATAAGCCTGATTAATAGCATATTCTATGATTCTATAATAGAAGTCTGCTCCATATTGTTATAAAAATGAGTATGTGTTGGTGAGAACTTGGAAAATAATCTGGTAAGCAGCACATAAATGTTCAAAGAGAAAATTACCAGAAAGGACAAGAGAGAGGAGGAGCAAAGCCCCTTTCTCTGCTCCATTTAGATCAGGAATGTGTCCATGCTAGAACATTAGAACATTTATTCACAGAAATAATCCCTATGAATTTAGTAAAGATTGTAATCTAAGATTTGTGTACAGGCTGCATGTGACTTCCCTGGGCAGCTGCTCTTTATCTCAGGCAGTTTCAGTTTTTTCCTTTCACCAACTTCTGCATGTTTTGCAGATCATTCCCAATAAAATGGCAAAGGAGAGGAAAGTGAAGGGCTAATAACAGGGCTGGATGTCTAGGAAGGAGGTTCAGGTAGGAAGATATTTTCTTATTTTTACTACTTTTGTGCAACCCAAAAGATAAAATCAGCAAGATTGGAAACTTTTTCAACTGGTACTGTATTCTTACATTTAAAATACAACTTTTAATCTTCTATAGCTGTTGAAAGATGTGGCTCTGGCTGGCTCCTTACTTCTAATCAATAAATAAAATACAAATACCACCAAGTTTGTCTTTCATCATGCAAGTGCGAAATCTGTATGGTCACTCTAACACATTTTACCAAAGAGCAGCTGGGATAAGAACTGTGCTTGGGCAAACTAAAGGTTTTTTAACTCCTGGAATAGGGCTAGTTGAATTGTTGGCTTTTTGCAATACAAAGTTTTATGACTTCTGATGCAAAACAGAAAATGAAGAAAAACAATGCAAAAAAGTACAGCAACAGCAGATGACATTAACCTAATAGTATATTCTACTGCATAGTTTCAAGTAATATGTCAGACTAGTAAAAAAGCTTTTTCCATCAATTTAAATTAATAGTTGAACAAAGCAGCATTAAAGTCAGAATAATATCAAATAGAAGACAGTGCACTTAATATAGGAAGCAAATGGACAGTAATGTGGATAAAGTTTTCTGAAGAATTTAATTTGCAGAAGTTAATCTCATAATTTATATCAACTGTTTCAATCAAATAAGGCTAATTACTTGTTGAAACAGTGTATTAAGAGAGGGAGAGACAAAAGCATGAAGATTTGCTAATAACCTGGAAGTCTAAAAGGACAATATATACTTTTCCAATATGGAAAATGTGCTTAGATTTATCTCTTTAGATCTTTTTTGAACTACACCACAAACAAAACCAAAAAAACAGCAGTAGGAACTGCAATGATGTCTTATAAAGGCTGGGATTAGTTTGTTACAACTAATACAGACACATTTTTCTCAGGAACTATTATGTAGAAACAAAAACATACAAAAACAATTGAAAGAAAATATTTACTCCAGAAAAATGAGGTCATAATCATTGTATGAATAATTGTTTAGCTTAATTGGCCCAAGTGCACATTGAGAATTAAAATCATGTCTATCAAAATTTTCCACAGAAATAATAACACATGAGCAAAACTGGAAAAAAAATTATCAGCTAATTTTATGGTAAAGAATACATTCACCAGTTAAGGTACCTAAAAAAGAAAATGCTTTTCTTCTCTGAAGATACTTCAATAATATCTGCTTCCTACTGCAGTAAATTGCCTCCATGAAGAAGCCCACTGTGCTCAATGTTAATCTTTCTATATGTTTCAATGGGCTTTAACTAGGCCATAATATTCAGTTTGCTTATCTGCATCCCTTTGTCAGCAACTGATCTTTTGTAGCACCTTCAGGATTTAGTTCATAAAGTTTTTCCAAATTTAAAGTGGAAAGATGGCATTTGTTTAGGTTCCCTATGTCATTAATAAGAGTTCAGCTCAAAAAACAGATTCAGCTTTAATTCTGAAATTCTCCAGCCATAGCTGGGCTGTTTTTTGAATCAAGGGAGACTTGACTTGCAGCTTCTATTTACCATGACTTTAGCTAGCCAAGTAACTTCGGCCAGAATATAAATATAAAGGAACTCTCTAAGTGGGGTTGCATTAAAGGCTAACAAAAATATCAGCACCACAACAGTCAGAATCTGTCTCCCTTTTCATGGCTTGTCCCTTTCATATCTTCACTTCCTAAGGCCTTCCAGTCAGTGATTACTTCTTTGTGTAGTATATGGGAGATTAGAGTGGTAGTCACCACAATAATGCAAATAATATTAACACAAAATTTAAAACAGAAAAGTATGCTGTGATATGATTTTAGGGAATTTAAAAATAAACAATAATTCCAAAAGAACACATTTAAATTACTTCTCTAATAATACATCAGTGGTTTCATGCAATATAGACTGGGTAAATGCACATTCTGCTCTCCCTTGCATGAATTTAAATCTAATGCAAAATTGACAGTTCCATTCATGCCTATGAAATTAAATCGAAATACGTTTGTATAAGCATTAGGTTTAATGATCACTGCACAATATAATTAAAAGGTGGTGTTACCTGAATATCAGATTTTTTGTATGCATGTTTATTTGGAGTTTTAATTGAAAATAAACAAAATCAGAAGTGAAAAAAAAAAAAAAGTAGAAAAGATGTGTGAAATGTAATGATAATGGTTGACTTCTAAACAGCCAAGGAAATTATAGTCATCTTATGTGTGGGACAGGAACAAACACCTCTTAATTGCACTTCATTATAACGTACCTTTCTCTTCTCTGTTGTATATATTAATTATAAAAATCATGTTTCAGAGACGAAAAGCTGTACAATAGGGTTTTTTTCTTTTCCCTCCCTCCCTTATGCTGTCTGCAGCAGGATGGAAGAACAATATCAACTGTCACCCACAGGAAGAGCTTAAGAGCTTTCAAAGGCAAATCATAAAAAGAATGAAAAGCTATTATAAAAAAGGAGGAAAATGCTTTGATTTCACAGATTTGCTACTTATTAATGTTTAAGGTTCTTTCTTCTCTTTAAAAGTATCTTCTCATATTGTTTTGTATGTGTTATATGCAGCTACATCACTTTTTGATGACTATATCACATGACATGAGGATTACGTAGCTCATAGTTACGGATGGAGGTTGAGGGGATAAGATATGGGAAAAGATACTGTAGCAGCCCTCTGGGACTAGCATCAGTACTTTTGATAAGCTGAAGAACCTGATGTGAATTTCATGACACAAAATGACAGTATGTTTAGAGTTTGGGTTTTTTTTCTATTTCATAATATGATTCTTTGGACCAGTACCTAAAGACCCTTGAAAAGTCGAACTTTTGTGTGGCTGCAGATTTCTTTCTTGATTTCGATTTTCAGTTGTTCTGTTTCCTATATGATTAGCCATGATGTTTCCTTAAAACATACATTCTAGTTTATAAAACTGGATAATCTCACTGGCTTTGTTGACTCTAGGAGCTACCTTAGTAGTGAAGATTTTGTGACTGCTGGATATAGTCTTGCAGTGTAATCATCTTGAAACTTGCTATGTTAATACATGAACAATAAAGTAGTGAGGAATTATCTGGTTATACTGGTTTTTAGTATCTATCCTTTTGAATTTTCAACATTTCTTCTCTTTCTTTTTTTTTTTCCTATTTTATTTCACTGTAAACTGGAAGTGTGGTTTCTTGAAGCAGGGTTCTGCAGCGCTGGGAGTCACATGTGCTTCCCAAGGCTAAATGCTTTGTTTTACTTGAGTTTTACACTATCTCCTGCAGCCGCTGCAGGTCTTACAGGCGTAGTGTCTCTGTCAGAGTTAGAAGCAATCCATTTTTTTTGCTGCATGCATGGCGTATTGATAGCAGTTGAAGACCTATTTGCGTATGTGTTGTGTGTATAACATATATGTTCTTGGGGAAAAAAAAAAACAGCTAATGGTGTCATTATTAACTATGACTGTCAATGATTCCTGAAACAGCAGGCACTCGCAGGGACACAGGTGTTTTGATTATGCTATCTAATTTTCCCTATGCCTCTTCCAAACTTTTAATATGCATCTCCTTCAGAGAATAAACAGAAGGAAAAACCCTCCTACCCAAATGACAAGTTGCTTACTTCCTTACACTCCTGAAAAGTAGATGCTGGCTCCTGTCAGTTAAAGTCTCCCTGCTAATACATTGAGGTTTAAGCTATTGCTTTTCCATCTAAGCAAGTAACGTTGCAAAGCTATGCTGCCCTTCACAGACCCTACATTTGCTCTGATGAGATGGAAATCCTCCATGTGCAAGAACTGAGGTTTATTAAATTTAATGTGGATATAAACTATGTATAGAGATAGGTGCTATCCATAGGTTCCATGTTCAGAATACAAACTATTACTTTAGAAACTGGCATATTCATGAGTTCTCTTTCACCCCAGTAAAAAAAAAAAAAAAAAAGAAAAAGAAAAAGAAAAAGAAAAGAAAAGAAAAAGAAAAAGAAAAAGAAAAAGAAAAGAAAAAGAAAAAGAAAAAGAAAAGAAAAAAAAAAGAAAGCAAACCCAGTTAATAGTGAAACCCCTGATAGGTATCAAAGGTATGACCACTTTTGCTCTCTCATAAGCAGTTGCAGCTTGTATACTGTTTCAGTGGATTGGTCGATTTATTTGAAAAAAAGTAAACAATAGAAAAGGAAAGAGGAGATTTTTACAGAACTGTTCTAAATTGCAAGTATGAACTAGATTGTCCTACTGATCATCCTGAGATCTAATAATAACAAACATGTTATGTTTGCATTTCTCTTCTTTATATTGTGTAGTTCCATAAAACCAGCATATGCTCCTCTGAATGTATTTTCTTCATTCTTTCTATTAGAAACTTTGGCTCATATTATACATCACAGTAATTCAAGGACACAACAGAATCAATAGAATTTCTATACACTCCTCTCTTTTAATGCCATTTGTGAAGTAGCTTAACCATTAACATGAAGAACGCTATGTAACTACATGAGGAATAATCACATGATACCACTTTTTCTGAGGAAATATTAACTTTAAGCTGGGATAACCAACTTCCCAGAATTCACATAAAAACATAATGAAGTTAATATTAAATAAAAGGCTTGTGCAAGCTTTTATTTTTACAATATGTGATGAAGCTTCCTTGATTTAATCATGTTTTGTTTATAATTAATGAACAATTCACCTTGAAGAGCAAACTTTGATTCATATCTTCTCAGGAATTTGAAGAAATCCTTTGACTAGAAATAATAGAAATCTGCTTTTTGTATTACATAGCATTAAAAAATTAGCCCAATACACTCTCAGCAGTAACACTGCTCCAGGAATTGAATCTCACAGAACATGGGAAAGTTTCAGTTATGATATAAGTGTTATCAAACCTCAGACTGTTCAAGAAGTCTTAACATATAAACTGTAAATTCAAAGCATGAAAAAAATCTGTTTTTTTCGTGCTGTATGATGTTTTATAAATGTTGACTTGCACAGCTGAACTCAAAATATAAGCATGTGGAATATTTATTTTCATATTTCTATTCATAAGAAAAAAAAACCATTTATAAAGAAAAACAGCTGGAAAAGTGACCAAGTTGCTTTTGCTAAAGAAGATGCACAATTGTGTAAGTAATTTCAGAGTTTGTATTTCACTGAGGATATAGCTATTTCTGTGGCACTTCACCTACATAAAATATTATTAGGTAACAGATCTGAGGAAAGATAGGAAGCAAACCGCAACAGTAATGAAAGTATCTGTGTATAAATCCAGAGAACACAATTATTTGACATGATGATATAGGTGTATCAATCAAAATGATTTTTTTTTCCTGATCATGAAGTAAGAATTATTCTGAAAAGTTCCATGTTGGAGTGGAAGCAGATAAATTTACAGAATGCATTATTTATAAAGAATCCCTAATATAACCGAAATGCTTCCATGTGCCGATGACAAGATCTACAATACTGTATGTTTTTATTTTTAGAGGAGAAGCACAGTCTGAAGATTGTCTGGGATGGATAGATAATAGTTAATTTGATAACCTAGGCATTCACGGGATGATTTCTAACAATTTTTTCTGACAAAATAGTTTTACTACAATAATAGATGGATAACCATTCAGGTGTTATCAATGGATGACAGATAATTGTTTATGCCCTAGAATAGTGATACAAAAAAATTATTGTCCAAAATTCATGGCAAAATTCAACTATTTATACAGAAACACATACTTTGATTCTTTGGGGGAGCAGGCTTTACGTATTGTTCTGGTCTCAGCTGCATTTAACTTTCTCAGAATAATTCATGAATGGTAATAATGCATGAGCTACAGGATGAGCAGTTGAAAAACACTGTTCAAAATCAGACTAGGTAAAGTGAGTTGCATCTTATACAATAGTTCAAAATTTGTCTGTCCAGAGAAGTGTGTTCCTATATTCCTAATGCAAGACATCCTTCTTTCTTTTGATTTCTTTATTTACTCATAGATAAGAGAACAATCAGTTAATGCAGGTATAGTCTTAATAACAGAGGATTATATAATTCAAGTTAATTCCGGTGGTATTAGCATATTACAGTAACAGAAGAGTAACAGAATTTTATAGTTGATTTGCTTCCTCAAATTTTCTTGATTGTTTGATGTACAACTTGGCATTGTGCTCTCCAACTTAAAGGAGTTTAATTGGGAAATTTTAAAAATTCAGTGAGTTCACTGTTGTTCATTTAAACTCATCACGCTTTATGCGGCTTTTACATTTCATAACTCTGCGGCATGTATGATTCAGGCTGATTTACCTTGATATTGACCTCACAGAGTTCAATGACTTCTGTATGGTTTGTTTCACCACTAAAAAATAATATAGCACGGAGAATTGAGAGTGATCTTTGTCCTCTGGTTTGCTTAATATTGTGGGTTTATGTTTTTCTTATTTGTTCAGAACTATTTGTACTTTGGATTATTAACCTATAACTAAATGTTGCCCTCTGTGTTCATCCTGCTGACGATATTTGGAAGCAGACCAAAGCTATTTTGCTTAAAATTGTGCAAAACATGTATGTCAGTGTTTAATGTGAGTTTCTTCTTCACTCACAATCATTTTGGAACCGCATCAGAAGGGGGCAAAGTTATCACAGAGCAGCATTAGTACCTGTGCTAGTTCTGCCTTTTTATAGGCAGAAGCCTTGGATATCTTGCCTAAACAAAACCTTAAATGAAGCACTGTCTGTCTCAACAGCAGTGTGTCAAGCACAGAATACATACTGTCTCTGAACAATTACAGTTTGAAGTGAAGTATGGCTAGTCACTGTCTGAATTCATTGTATAAATATCAACAAAAATTTGTAAGGAAATATCCTATATCAAAAGAAAATTAACCCCAAAGCACTGTGTTATCTCCAGGCTGTCTCCATCCTTGCTTCTCCAAGATTCCTGAAAGATGGCACTTCAGTCTGATTTTACAGACTGGAGTGCATTGGTGTTCAGTCGACTGCCAGTGACACTGGGTATAGGTGGGAAAATCCTTCTTCCAGTGAAAGCTTCCAAGCCTTACTCAGAGACATTGCTAGAGTCTAAATTGTGCATAACCAGAATCACAGTTTTGGGCCACTCTAGTAGTGCAAAAGATTTCAAACTTAGGAGTTGCTTGAAAGTTTGTACCATATTAACCTGAAAAGATATGAATCAAGTATAATGCCATAAGGAAGCTTTTGTTTGGGTAAAAACTTCATATTTAGATGTTGACTGCTGTTCTGACAGGTTGAACAAATGAAAGCAAAAAAATTTCTTGCCACAAATAGACTGAGAACGAGTTCCTTAGCCTCATGCATGAGGACTGCAAAGCTTTTCTTCTGCTACTGTCACTGTAACCTGTGCCATTGTCTAAAGCAAACTTAAATGAGAGAGTTAAAAGATGGTTATTTTTGCAGAGGTAGAGATCTATATGATAAAAAATATGAGATTCTTAATGAGCATGTAACAGTTTGATCTTAATCATATAATGTGTTTTCCTTTTCAACTATGGTACTGGGTGACAGATGGTATGAAACAGAGCACCTCAGCTTCCTAAAAAATTAATCCAGTTATGAACATCTGGAAGCACAAAATGTTGAAAAATAGAGGCTGTATGCAGAGTTTTCAAACAAATAATGAGAAGGGAAGACTGGGAGAGAAAAATCTTGTAAGTCTGCTTCATTTGTTTGCAGAGTGTCATGTTATTGGTAAACCTTTTAACTCAAGCAAAATTTCAACTGACATCAAACAGAATTTTTCTGAGTCATCTGTATTACTTAATCTTTAAAGGCATTTCATTGATTTCAAAGGAAGAAAGGAACTTCTGATGCTACAGTTCAGATATTCATCTTGCAAATTAAATATAAATGAACATTATTCTATACTAGTGTAAATGTCGGAGGTTCTTTATGATTGGAGGTTCTGCACAATCTTTTTCCTGACTGCTATCACTGTGAAATAGTATGCAAACTGTGGAGCAAATCTGTTTGGTAAATCTTTCTGTCCATGTATTTATCTTTAAGTGTGCATGTAATAAATCTTGCAAACCATGTCCTATACACATCCTATCACAAATTTGAGTGGAACTGAAAAAAAATTTCTGGCTGACGTTAAAGTTAATGAAGTTGGGGAATTTCATCATAATTTCTAAGTCATCAAGAAAATGTTCCAAAGTTTAAAGAGAATATGATGAATGTATAAAAATTCTCATTAACAAGATAGATGTATAACAGAACAAGAAAAAAATATGCCAGGGTTTCTGTTCCTCCCTTTCTTCATGTAAATGGTTCTTCTTTCACAGTTGCAGAATGTAAAAGTAAAGTTTAGTTCTGAAACCCATCAAAAACAGATCAGTATTTTTAAGTACCCTGTATGTGATGTCTAGCAAAATGTATACTTAAGCTAATGTTCACCAGTGTGCGCAGATTAGGTCAAGTCCCTTAATGTTACAAAACGTTATATAAATGGTTATTTTTATTTCAGTAGCATAAAAAAGATATTGCTCCAAATGTAAATGAGGGGGAGGAGGAACCATGTGAAAAGTGATAAAGCTTTAGTTAGTACTTTTTATTGTAAAGTCTTCAATGCAAGTCTGCAAATTGCATCAGCCATCAATGAATTTATTAGAATCTATCTCACAAAGAATAGCTACTTTAGATCAATTTATGGCAGATTAATAATAAATTAATTACATGCATAAATAAGTGTGGGATAACGCATGAAGGCAAGATGGCTACATTACATTGTGATTATATATTCTATGCTGACCTGAACCAAACACATTTCCTTTTACTGACAATTCTAGTGAGAATTTGATTCTGGTTTTGAAGAAAATGCAACATAATTCCACTATAAGAAATACACCAGATTTGAGCTGCATAAATATAGTTCAGAGTATGGCTTATTATGTAAGAAAGCAATAAATGATGTGAAGATTAATCAATATGCCTCAAAAATACTACAAAATCACTTATGATGACACATAGAAATAGATGCCATAAATTGCACTGAGAAATAAGACTGCACAAAACTTTTTAGGCAATTTCCATGAAACTATTAATTTCTCATTATTTTATTAACAATGCAACAAGCTAATCAAAATGGAAGCTTGTACTGCTTCATAGGCAAGGCCTTCATAACGTGTATAGAGCCCTTCAGTTCTGCTGTTGTTTCTGTGTAAGACTCAGTATCGCAGGCAGCAATTATATGTTGTTTTTTGGCTAAAATTCCCACACATCTGGGGTAAACAGATATTCTATTCGAACTTCCTCTGTTAACTCTACCAGTTTCCATGGAATGACTCTCTATATGCTTGTTAAGTAAATGATTGTTATAAGACTATGGAGACATGGTCGATCAAATTAACCCCTTTTGTCCAGCCTCCAAAATGGTTCCCTTCATTTGCCTAAATTCAGCGCTTTGGGAAATTTTTTCAAGCTTGAAGGACTCTCTGGATTCATCACATTAGCAAACTGTAACCTGAGAAGAGGGTCTTTGGAGCAGCAGGACTTCTTTGGCCCCCAATTGTTTTGCTAATCAAGATTATTGCCACTATTGAGATGTGGAAAGATAGCCTAGCTGACAAAATTTGTCAGCTTCCCATGAAATAGTTCTGTCAGTTTAGTCAGGGTGCCAGCTAATATTAACATATAAATGAAGTCTCTCCCCCTCACCCCTTAATAGATGCAGAGAAAATATAAACACACACACAAAAAACCCCTCTGTGCTTAAATCAAACAAGCTTCTTTTCTCAGCTCTAGCCCATGTCCCTGGAAATCCTGTGAGTAGTGGAGCTAAAGGGAGGGGGGAGGGAAGTAGAATTTGCACAAAACTACTTTTAAGCCATAAAGCAGCAAAGCCCCACACCCCTGCTGATAGCAACAGGAGATTGATTACGCCTGCAAAAGTACAAATGGCTGTTTGAATGCAAGTGGCAGACCTCCAAAGCAGTATGTTCTATGTGCTGGTTTTACATTTTATAGCAGAGGACTTGGATACAAAGTGGAAAACTGGAACAGGGGGTATGAAAGAGTTATCTTTGCCCAGGGGTCAAACCTATGAGAAACGCCCCTGCTTGTTTTAGACTCTGACCGCAGAAAGATAACAAGGGGAATCCGGCCTCTGCACTGCCATCGTCCCCTACCTTCTCTCTGCAGACTGAATCACCCAGCACCTGGGTTGTTTTTTTTTTTGCCTTTCACCCTGTTTTCTCACAATCAGAATACATACTGTATTTTCCAGCTGACCTACAAGGTATATAATCTGATGCGCTTTCACCCACTTACACAAATTTTGCATTATTTTGTCAAATGCAAATGCTTTGCATCATTCTGGCAGCAACTCTTTCAAACCCCAGCTGTACCAGATCATAAAAAAGTAATTCAAACTTACACTCATTTTAATTGTAAATGGATCTTCTGAAAGTTCTCTTAATCTTTTAGCTTAATTTAAATATAAATAAATTAATATCTCATGATATTTGTAATCTGCAAGTCAGCAATATTGGCCTTTTGGTACTAAATTAGCTCCTGAATGGCAACTGTGCAGCAGCTTTATGTAGCTAGTGTACGCATTAAGAATGACTCTTCTAAGAAGTTCAATAGGCTTTGCAAGGCATAGCTTTAAATAAAAGAAATCCTTCAGTCATGATTTGTTCTTGCTTTATGAGAAACAATCAGATTATTCCTTTGTGGTGCACAGTGACAATACTCTAAAGCATGAATGAAAACTAGAATATATGTTCCTTTAGTGTATTACATCAGCCTTCTTGTTCATTAGGCTAAAATGAAAAATAGATTTAATGCGTAAAATATCTGTCACTGAAGAGAATATTAAGAAAATTACTTGAAAGCAGTTTGTGGGAACTTTAGAGACAATGAGTTAATAACAAAGCACAGTATTTAAGTAGCTCAAAGCAGATCATTCCTGAAGAGGTTCAGGTGACTAGCTAAGCTCCCTACTTCATGACTTTCAGAAGCTGATTTACAGAGTTGATTTCAACTTCTAAAAAAATGCTATTGCGAAATAGTGCATTAGTTGCCCAGAATGTGGAGCTAAAGAAGTGTAATCCACACAGTAGCACTGTAAACTGAGGTCCTGAGTTTAATAGCACCTGCAGTGTTCATGCTCATACCTTTGTTCTCTCTTCACTCTTCACTTCATTCAACTTCACTCTTCAACATTCTGAGAAATTTAATTAAGATGTGTTAGACTTACTTTCTCAACTGAGAAAAATAATTTAGAGCCATCTCATATATAAATAAATATTAAGCATTGCTGGCAATAATAAATAAATTCTCTAATGATTTAAGTCAAAACCTGCTTAAAAGTTCAGATCTCAGAATCTTTGTGAGCTTCCTGGATTTTCCTTCTAGGTCAGTAAAGTTTCACTGCACTGAATTTTAATTCCTACTGTGCTCTGGCCCCAGCCCTGCAGACTATGGGATGGGAAAAGGCTGAAGGATACCTTACTTACTACCCAATATGCAGTGTGTTGGTATTTTTGTACAGATGAATGAGTAGTCTTTTCCCCAAGGGGTTTACAACCTGGAATAGCTTTTTGTTATCTGTTACAGTATCAGTTCATCAAAACAGACATATTTTTGCTTTTGTGTTCATTCAGCTCTAGAACCTCTCACAGCCTGGCTTCTGTTATAAACAGCAAATCTAAAACTTCATAGACCTTTAAATAGCTAAAGGAGTAATACTGTCATTAAGAGGACAATGCTGATACTAAACAGCTATCTTTCAGGTCCCTAACATCCAGAACTCTCATAAAGTAGCCAAGAGTCAACAAGATACACTTGACCATGTGCATTAATACCTCAATTTACCCTGTGTGACTTTTCTCACATTTTTTTCTGGTCACACTCGCTCGTTTTACATCTGCAGGACTTGCTGGGCATTTATTTCCACTGAGAAAAAGAAGTCCTGCCCAAAGGGAAGGTTATGAAGCTTTCCTGTGCTGCAGCAATCACCCAGCTTGCAGACTTGCCTTGGAAGGGGAACGAACGGTGATCATAATGGTGTCCTTCATTACTCAGAGAACAGTTGCCTCACACTTCAGCGCACACAAACAAAACACCTGCTTAAACCCAGAAAAAAACAGAAAGCAATGAGACTTGCTGTATGTTGGAAGTTTTTTAGACTTTCCCTTTTTATCTTTTTTTTTGAAACATTTTAACATCTTTTTCTGCATTTGGGACATTTTGAAAAATTGTGGAGGTTTGTTTATAGACACATGGGCTTTTTCTTCTCTTTTTGTGGAACATGAAAAGCCATTGCCAATATTTTGCTTTTCATCATTAGTAAAGATAAACATCCTTAAGTTTGCCTTGGACAAGCACCCTGCAAGTTCGGCTACCCAGGTTTTAGACTTGTTTCAAACTATATTGCATTACCTGACTAGAAGCAGCCCTTCATTCTTACCTATCCTTTGGTGAGATATTGGACAGATACTGAATAATGCCTTATTTGTTATTTTTCTCTCATATTTTGTAAAGACATGGGTGCATTTCTTGCCCAGAGTAACTGTAGAGTTTAATCCATGCTGAAGGGTGTAACTGAAGGGGGGTTTACACTGAAGGGTGTAACTTCAGTGACGTAGCAAATATATTTGTAAGAAAACTGACATTTTTATTCTCATTTTAAGTTATACGTTCCAGTGTATCAGGCTGGGAGAAAGAAATGACTTTTCAGGAATTGCAGAGAGATAAGTAACTCCACTGAAAATTAGTATATAACATTGATTAAAAGATAATGAACTTATATCTCAAGTTCACCAATTATGTATTATAACTCCTCACTTCTGAGATCTGTTTCACTAAGGTTGATCCTCATTTCTGATAGATTTCCATCATTTTCATTTGAAGTACCTATCAGTGCAGAGAAGCTGTCTATATCAGTCAGACCCTGTAGTTCGTGTCAATGGTTGTTATATAGTAGCTGTTACCATCTGGGTTTTATGATACAAATTTATTATCTGCACAAGGTCATAATAAGCCTGACTGATACCATAAACCCTTAGACTACCACCAACAATAATTGTAGTTTTGTTTAGAAGTCGCTGAAGAGAGCTTAAAGAATTAATGTTAATTTTTAAATGAAATAATCTTTCGCCATTATGGGTGGTCTCCTTCCCAAACATGGGTAGGACAGTATAGTAACACTACCCAAAGCTATTGTCTAAACTATGCAGAAAAATAAAGAAATTGCCTTCAGTGCTGTCAACCATTTAATGTTCTAAGTTGAATAACAACATAGTGTATAAATTAATCAAAATAAATTTAAACTTCCTTTTTTATTTTAGTTTTGTCCGCAATTTTATTGGACTAACTCTAAATAATAAGCATAACTATTTTATTTAACTGAGGGAAATGAGTGGGAACAAGTTCAGACTGACAATGGCTCTCTGCTGGAACCCAGAGAAGCAAATGCAAGCAATGCAGTAAGGAAGCTCAAACTTGTTACACTGCTGATATTCTAAGAGTTTGAACTCAGGCTCCCTGCGGACCTCAATTTTACAATGATAATCATTTCCTAAAATGTCTTCATTTTGTAAATGAAGCTGCAGCTTCCTCTAAAGCAGGGGTTTGCAAAGATTGAATCATTTACATTTCAAAGTGTTCATTTTTTTCCAGTGTGAGAAATACTCAAACAGGAAAATGAGTGCCCCTTTTAATTTTTTGAAAGCTGAGGAAGCATTCATAGTGAAAATAATCACAGCCTATTACAGCAGCCTTACTTGCCTGTTACCACTTCAAAAGGATGAGCCTATCTTTTCCTTGCCCAGCTGTGAATTACCACTTAAATGAGTGATGGCTTATTAATACTAAGTCTTAGCCACTTCTCCATAAGTAGAACAATAAAGGGTCAAAGCTTGAGTATCCCTTACAGGAAGTAATGAGAACATGTTGCTGGTAATTTGGTCTTTTGGAGATTACATTTAAATTAAAAGTTTCTTGTGTCAGGCTTAATGGCATGACCAATGTCGCCACTATTTGAAATCCAGAGACTGCATTTTTGTCCTTTCCACCTGTATAATTTCATTGACTTTATTAAGGTTGCATTGGGGGTTGGACACCATTTAAAGAAAAGAAAAAAAAAAAGGAACTGACAAAAAATTGAGGTTGGTTTCAAAAATAACCCTCAAAAATTACAGATATTTAAGGTCCCTTAAACACTTGAGCATACTGTTTTTTCAGAGTCAGAACATATTATTCCAGAAACAATGAAATGCATATATTTGGGATATTGTCATGGTTTAAGCCCAGTCAGCCACACAGTTGATCTCTCACTCTCCCCTCCCCTGCCCCTTCCTCCTCCCTGCTTCTGGAGGGATGGGGAGGAGAATCGAAAGAATGTAACTCCCACCGGTTGAGATAAGAGCGGTCCAGTAACTAAGGTATAACACAAACCACTGCTGCTGCCACCAATAATAATAATGATAAGGGAAATAACAAGGG
>WYDI02038168.1:0-23624 GCA_009867235.2 Psittacus erithacus | reverse complement strand
GAAGAAGTTCTTTACTGTAAGGGTGGCGAGGCACTGGAATGGGTTGCCCAGGGAAGCTGTGAATGCTCCATCCCTGGTGGTGTTCCAGGCCAGGCTGGACAGAGCCTTGGGTGGCATGGCTTAGCGGGAGGTGTCCCTGCCCATGGCAGGGGGTTGGAACTAGATGATCTTAAGGTTCTTTCCAACCCTAACTATTGTATGATTCTATGATTCTATAATCAACCCAGCACTTTACAGGAGAGAATCCAGGGATCATAAAAACCAGTTCACATATAGCCGGAAAAAACAGAGGCTATACGTATTGTAGAAAGTAAGAGCCAAACCCCCAAAAAACCTTATAGCTAAAGCTGTAACTATCCAGTTATATCACTTGATAGGTCTGCTGCAAATGTCTTCCTTTATACTCTACATAGCAACAACCTGAGCATTCTCCCGTCTTTCAAGATGGTATCTAAGTGACAAGAGAAACTAGAGAATTAATAAAAACATAACAGGGATCTGATTTAAGTGTTTCACTTGTGTCAGCTAAAATAATTTCCTTTCACTGTACTGAGTGGTTGTGATGGGAGAGCTTTTCTGTAATCAAGGTGGAAAAAGTATCAGAAAGGAAATTAAGAAAAATTGACTACTGTGACATTTGAGCATAATATTTAAAAGTGGTGATGTGAATTATTGATCTCACCTGGTAATGGCAACTATAATTGTCCAAAACGGCTACCTTGTTGAAATGTTCATTGCAAGGACAAATTGTTCCCAACCTACAGCAACTTCCTGGGTGCACAGGGATTTGAGAACTACGTAGTAGCTGGCAGGACAGGGACATTCGAACTTCAGAACAACTTTGCCTGGTGAGGTTTACCTATTAGTTTGACTGCAGATTTTCAGGCTTGACAATAAACTGCCACTTAATGGTGCTTGATTTCTTTCACCACTTGTTAACAAGATCCAGGATTACCTTCAAGCACTGGGCGGGACACACACAAAAAATGAATATATTGGTGTGTTTCTTTGAAAAGTGTAGGTAGAAATATGACAGTTTCTATGGTAACAACAAGACTTTTTTATTACTAACAGAAAAATAGGTGTTGAGATAATCTCTTGTAAACTGTCAGTGCATAAGTGATTTCTAGTCTCAGAGGCTGCTTTCAATTAATACACTTAATTTGCAAATAATGGGACAACCTTCTTTAGGAGTTGTACACTTCTCAGGTGTGTAATGAGAGGTGTTGAGTTTCAGGTATGTATTAGGAAAAAATGCCATAATGAGTCAGAGGAAAAATATTCTGCAAGGAAAGCTTTCTGCTTGCTGTAGGATTCTCTTGGCATTATTTTCGTAACATGGTGATTAATTTATTTTTCATCAAAAGAACTCACTGACTTGAAACATTAAGGAAAGTTCAAGTAAAAATAATGAAACTGAAGCATGATTCCTGATGCTGGCTTTGTTTTTAATATAACTTTAAGAAATCCTACCTTTGAATGGTCAATAGCCATCACAATATCCAGATATGATATTGTTATTTATAGTTAAGCATGCCATTTCATAGCCAAAACAAGATCACCAGACAAGGCTCCTGTATGCTGACTGAGTATGGCACAGGAGTTGCCTATAGAGGAAGATCGCAGCTGGGACAATTCTCCCAGTTAGAGATAAAAACAAGAAATGGTTCACATGCACATTTTTTTCACTGAAGCTCATATTTTTGGCCAGCTTTACACCTGTAAAATGTGCTGATGCTCCTGTTTTAACAACCCACAGCAGCAGTAGGAATAGGGGCGTGTTGAGACATAAGAGGGAATGATTGCAGTACTCTATATTCTCTATATAATGGGTAACATATCCCTCCTAAATTGGGTCAGTCATTCCTATCCACTCTAACTCATGTAAGCAGGGCACACACTAGGTTCAGAGTGGCCTAGGAACTACAGGCTGGAAGATGACTTAGTGGTCTTTCTGAGCTTTGAGACGGAAATGTACTGTTTGATTAACAGAGCCCAAAATGTGACCAGACTTACAGTGATTTTCCTCCTTTTTCAAGCCCATTAATTTGAGCAAGGCTTTGTGCAGGATACCTTGTAAATGGTAAATGCAAGGTCTCTAGCATCTCAAAGTTTGCAACCTGCACCTTCTCACAATCTTGAAAATAATAATAATAATAGCCTGAAGATCCTCTTTTTCTTTATAGAACAATATGATAGCTCCTTTGCCTCCTAAGAGAAGGTCCTGCTCACTATAATTGAAGCAATGGCAGTTGTTTGGAGCTCCTGGAAACTCTAAACTGTGCAGCAATTACTTATCAGTAGAAAAATATCTTTAAAAGTAAGTCTCTGTTTCTGGATGGTACTTATCCGGCCCCATTACAGTGCTCTCTGACCAAATCATAGCTTTCAGTGTGATAATCTTTGAGAGAGGTAAACATCGTTATTTTGCAGACACACGATCCTGCAGACACAGAACTGAGAAAATTTTGTTTATACTACAAAATTTTATAGGTCATGCCTGCATCCACACTTAATTTTGAAGCCAGATAAAACCCTGAACTTCTGCTAGTCAGGTTAGACCAGTCCTTCCAGCAACACAAGGCCTGCATAGTACAGGTTCACTGCTATCACACTTGTGTAGACACTCCTGTGCAGGCATTACCTTTCTCCCTACAAGCAGTTTTTCATTAACAATCCCACAATTACAGTATTGCGTTTGCAGGATTTCAGTACTTGCACTTTTCAGCTTGCAGGCTTGGAGCTACAGTCATGATCGGTTTGGCCTTTGAAAGCCCCAGTGTGTGGTTTAGAAATACTTTTTTTCCCAACTTTGTGAGTTCAGAGTAATCATCGATGCAAAACAACTTGAACTTGAGTATTTGCCTGAGCCAGTAATATAAAAAAATATATAAACTAATATCTAGACACTTAAAAAAAAAAAAACAACCCAAAAAACCCGAAACACACACAAAAAAAACCCCCCAAAAAACCCAAAACCATAAAACCCCCCAAAACCTCCCAACATTGGAAAATGTCAAAGCAAACATGGAAGGAAAAGAGGAAAAGACAGTGGAACTACCACTGGAAATGCATTTGATATGCTTTTCCAGCCACATGGTACTCAGGATCTTCAAAAGAATTTCTGAGATTTTAAGGAAAGAAAAGCAAATAAAGTGAAGTGGAACATCAGTAAGTGAACTAAGATGTATCCAGCTCCTCCAATAGCAAGCTGAACGCCTTCAAAATATTATGAATAAAAATTTGCAAAGGACGGTGTTCATTCAGTCATTACACTGTGTAGACAATTCCTTGTTCCTAGCATCTTCTGGGTTTCAGCATCTTGTACTTTCTACTGAAAATGATGGCACGAACTGTAAAGCTGCCCTTTTCATGCATCACGCATTCATGCATAGTGAAAATTGAGCACTATGAGTACTTGCAATGATACCTGGTGCAGATCAAAACAGCAAGGACTTTCCCATTTGCTTTTATTCTGTTTGTTGAACAATGAAGCCTCATTTTGGTATATAGACAATTTTTTTTTCCCTTAAAACTGAGATGCAATAAGTAGGTGACAAAATGAAGAAGCAGCAGCAAATTAACAGCAGTTCCATGCATACATAGCTCCTCAGTAAGATTAATAAAAGTTCTTAACAGTTACTATTGGCCACATACTGCACATTAGGAAAGCATCTCCTGCTGTCCAGCTCTTCTCATTACCATCAGCCACACAGAGACTTGGGGCAAGTGCTCCAAGTTAGCTTTTCCAAGTTTTGGCAAGTGCCTTTGTGTTTAGATTTCCTAAATTGTTGCTCCTCCACCTGATGAAATTTCTCTGCTTTTATAAACACCTATAACCATTTTGTTAAACAACAAAATGTCATAAGATTAAGGCTTTGAGCCTACTAACATCTGACCTAATCATAAGTCATATCCACCATCTTCTTTGTCCGACCACCATACTTTCTTCTACTACCTCCCACTGCCACAGAGAACAGTAAAATAATTCATTGTGACTGTTAAGGTCCTTATGAGTCAGAGAAGTGAAAAGGTAGGCTGAGTCTTTAAGAAACCCAGTTAGAGCTGCAACAGCATCTAAACATCTGCATACACTGACTAGGATAAAATGTCTTTTTGTGACTTTTCAGTAAGTCATACAGTTTCTCAGATTAATGAGCAAAATAACCTAATGATTCACCCGTGCCATTTCTGTGTACATGCTCAGAAGGTAGACAGAAAATTAAAAAAAAATCAAAGTATCTGTTAAATTCCTACCTCTGAGCAGTTCACTGAATCAGTGACCTTCAGTTCTTTCAGTTTCCTGAAGCAAAGCTGCTTTAGAGGTCTTCAGTCCCTCAGCAATGTCAATTTTCTCTGTAGTTTTCCCTCAGACCAAACAGATTGACAGGAGTTGCAACCTTCATCCCTTCCTCACCCCACTGCCTCTTCATTTCCACCTGCATCTCATCCTGCTGCCTTAGGCAAGGAGGTTGTGCTGCTTTCCACAGCTCAAAATCCCACCCTTGGATGATGGCCCCATACCAGCTGCACAGATTGCTTGGGGCTCTTTCCAGCAGTTCCGAAGGGCCACTCATTGCAGCTGATCACTGGATACCTGTAGCAACTGCTGACTCTTTCCGCCTGTATCACCCTCTTTTTGTCACCGCCACATGAGCAAGGGGACCTGGGTCTCTATCACCAAAACTGAAAACGTTCCACCTGTACTTTCTTGATGAGCAGTAGAATTGTTTATGGTACATAGGGTCTGAGATCTGGCTGAATTAGGAATTGGAGGATCTAACCCAAAGGCCTTGCAGTTCTTGAGAGGAACAAAGTCTCCTTATGGTGCAAAGCAACACTTCCCAGAGATAGCCCCATGACTGCAATGTGCAGAGATAGTGGGAGAAGGAAGGCTGGAGCACCTATCTGCCATGTCAAAAGGATTACATGCACCCCAAAAAGGCAAAACTCAAGCAAAAGCAACTGCATAGTTAGCAACTAAAGAAACTTTTTGAGAAGAGACATGGCCAGCCAGGCTCTATAAGAAGTCCAGCAGAGATCCAAGTTGACATTTTAAAGCTCTAGACAGAACTACCTTAGCAATAGTGCTGAATCTCATAGGACTCTTGAATATGAAGACCTGCATGCTATGAAAAACTAAGCAAAAAAACCCAGGCATGAGGTGCACATGACTGTGTTAATTATGAAAGACAAGTGAGAGTGAATAAATGGAACAAATTTTTATGCTGCAAAAGAATCCCCAAGATTTCTCTTGCAGGAATTTTTGTGGTGATTTGAAGACATAATTACCTTTCTTTCATGCTTTTTTTTTTTAACTCCAAACCACTTGCATCCTGGAGTTACTTCAGATGGCATTCATATTATTTCCAGCTCAGGAACTGGGGCAAATATTAGGTCCTCGTCCTAAAAATCCTTATACACGTGTCTAGTTTTACAAGCATGAGTAGTAGTTCCATTGCCCTGCAGGAGGTTTGACTAAAGGCTGCATAAGCATACAGGTAATTTCATCCTTCTGTGAACTGAGAAGATCTGTTGAACCTTCTGAGGTTAGCCTACCAGTAATAAAACTAGGTCATAATCATCTCTTGACCATAGTGATCTCCTGATTGCCATTTAATCTGGCGCATAGTGATCCCATGATAGGATATGCAAAGCCTTTACTTCGCAAACAGTCATTCTTTAAAAGGAAGTTAGCATGTCATTTTGTTCTCGTTTTTCATGGGTCTTTTACCAGAATGAAAATTTCACCCTATTTTCCTCCACTGTCTGAATGTCAAGCTGAGCATGGCTAATGCTGGTATTGCTTTGAATTACATGTGTACTAATCATTACCATAAAAACTGGTGGCATTATGGAAGCACATAAAGTGCTATACTGCAGGTAAAGGTATCACCAAGCTGTCAATCATTGCTTAAATGCACCTGGTCTAATGGCATTTCTGTGAGAAGGCCATGGTTCCTCTTTCCGCACACAAGTAATTTCATGTGGAGCAGGAAACCCTAGGTCTTCTGCCCCCTTCCAATTGCACTTCACCTGCTCAAAACCCCCTCATAAGACTATGCAGAAACAGCAGCTGAGTTTTTTGGTGTTTTGATTCTTTTTTCTATTAAGCTACAAAATCTATGAGGGTTTTTCCCAGCAGAATTTCTGGATTTATTGATTCAAAAGTAACATTTCGAAGTTCTGAAGGATTTCTCAAAATTCTGGTTTCCCGACCAGTGATGTTCTTCCACAATTGTTATTTTCCAAAAATGTACTTTCACAGTTATTAAGTATCAGGAAATTTTGATCCTCTGAATTTTGCTAAAACCCGCTTTCAAAATTTAGGTGTGAAAAGTGAGTGTACTACAATGGTTGCAATCCCAATGCAGTTTCGATGCACTCCATTTCCAAACCCTACTTGGAGCTTCTCTTGACTCCTCACCCCAGTCTGACTGCCTGCAAGAACCATCTCCTCCAGAAGCTTTGGGTTTGAATTAATTTTCCTCCTTCTCTGAAAAGCACCCTTGGGCCATCACTGCCTTCAGGAGCTCTGCCCTAGCAGCAGGATGGCTGCCATTCAGCGTCCCCCTTGCTGGTTAGCAGATGCACTACTGGCAGCTGACAGGGGCAATGGGTATGGGCTTGCTCCCTTGCAAGCATTAAGCAGCACTGATTTATTTGCATTATGCTGACCCAATAAATACAACTGATCTTGCTCTGTAATTTGGAGTCAATCAAAAGCAAGCAGAAAATACGTACTGGGAATGAAAGAAAGCAAGCATAAGAACACCATAAACAAGTGAGAGGTTTTCTTTTGTGATTTGTTAAAATAAAAGGGAGACCAAGGAAGTGGTGTGGTGTGCAGTGGTGACAAAATCTTCCTCAAAGATATGACCATGCAGCATTTCTACAGCTCTTACTCAACGAGTTAAAACTTGTATCAATATGAAATCTAAGGAGAGTTCATTTTTTATTTCTGACACAGTTTTGCAAATTACCCTGAAAGTTTCAAAGAAATATTTTTTCCATCAGAATACCAGAATGGTTTAAACCAGATTAAGAATAAACTGCCAGAAATGCACTGTTTTCTTTTTAAAATAAACCCAAACAAACAAATAAAAGAGTAAGGCTTTCTGGATGCATGGAATCTGACACAAAAAGCATTTGAAAATATGTCCCAGACCTCAGCGTTAGCTTTGGCTTCTCTGCACTGAAGAAGAAAATTAACTGGTTTAAAAGATGCATATGAAATTTCCCATCTGGCTAACAACATGGATGTTTCTGCTCACTGTGACAATCTGAAAACGCTGCTGAGATGTTTTAAAGTCAGTGTTTATATCTGAAAAGCCAAATCTTCCACAGCTAAGGTGGCCTTCCCTGCTTCCCGAGGATGTAAGACAATAAAGTACATCTGAAACTCATTTTTAAAGGTGCACAGCCATCTTATATGTGCTTTGATGAGTGCTCTTTAAAATCCATCTTCTTGCACTGAAGCAAGTATACAATTTCAAAGTTGTTTTTTTCCTCCATCAAGGAACATTTAATAATTGGGTTTAAAGCACGCAAATCTGTTGTTTAGATTTACTTGCTAATCAGCTTAGCATTGCTAAATACATGTGTCATGCGAAGGTATACTGCTACAATTCTTAACTTTCAAAGGCTTCAGGTACTTCGGAAAAACTGATGATGTTATGACAGACAGGTAAAGAGCACCATAAAGCTGTCTGCTAGATACAGTGTATGCAGAAGCAATTTGCCTTCTAAAACTCTGAACATGATATTCTCTAATATTTCCTGGCAGATCTTCAGTAGCTAGAAAATAAGCATTTCCATATGTAAGAAAATATTCCTTTGAAATGTAGATTTTTCTTTACAAGAAAAGAACACAGAGAGAATTGCATTTGTAAGCTAAGGGTTCATTATTATTTATTTTTCTGCTTTGAAAAATTTTGTGCATTTCCCATACAGCACTTAGGTGGCAACTGCAATTCTAGTATGAGTTAAATTACTCTTAATAAACTTCCTAGCATTCTCTGTCCACTAAGAATAATCTGTCAATAAACAAATTTTGGCTAATACTGTAGCTCCTCACCGAATCCTTGGATTATGTTAAATTTAATAAACTGCAGCATACATTATTGCTTTTATCTAAAATTTAAATTATGTCCACAACACTGTCTCTCTCTGCTCCATTGCTTTTATAGGGTGTTTTCCCCTTTAAGGAAAGCAGTTTAAAATGGTTGCTAGTCATCTCAGTTGCTGCAACCACATGATGCAATCTATTGTCAAATTAGTGGGTGGCAGCAAGTGGAAACAGATTTCACCAGCAATAAAGCCCATCACATGATTTCATCTGTTCACAGTCGTACAATCTCTTAGCCCGTTCCTCTTGTTTGATCTGAAGGCCCTGTCCACATGGAAGCTGATCTGTGCTGTCTTAAATGTGACTGCTAAATAACAGGGTTTATCTTTGCGGTTGGTTTTCACTAAGTGGCATTTTGGAAGTGTACAGGGAATTAAACCACTTAGCACAGAAAACTTTGCACATTTTTTTTAAGAGTGGGCCAAATGCACAAATGTTTTGCCATGCCCGAACTAAACCTAAACAAAATAGAAATAAAACATTTGCAAAAAAGACCAGATGTAATTAAAATCTTATAAAAGGTTATACTTTAAAAAGCCGAGTCTAATGTATATGTTTATAATACGTAGATGAAAACTGCATCTGCAGTACAAATAAATTAATCTCTCTACTATTAAGGTAGCTGTAGTCATATATGAATCAGAAAAAAGAGGGGGGGGAGCAAAGGTGGAGAACAATTTGGTATAAAAATAGCTAAACTTGTCATGTAAATGGAAAATTTAAATATTTCTAGCCAGAAGCATTTTTTTTTTCTTACAGAACAGTGTTATGAGACTTTTGACTTCCAATTTTAGGTGCCATTAAAATCATAATCACAAAATCTAAAGCAAGTCAGGCATTCTTCATTCTTTTTAGGTTTGCAAAATATCTTCAGTCCTGCCTGGTTCAGTACAGGCAACAAATTCCAGGTCTGAGGGCCAACATCCTGGCTGTCCACATTCATCTTGTAATGTTAATACCAGGGAGAGTGGGGAATAGGAAGCAGAAAAAAGCTTGATAAAAAGCCACAGTGAGGATGACAGAAGACACTACCTCTCCTGTATACCATACCTGAAAGCCAACTGAAGCAGTCAAAGGGATTCTCCCACCCTTGTACCACAAGAATACTCTATTTCCCAAAAGACTTCTGGAAGACAGCAATTGTCTTGTGCACTAATAATCTACAGGAAAGACCATTTGTCAAGGAGTGCAAGTTCTCTTCTGACATGTCAGCTCCAGGGAAACGTGGTTTCTCAACCCCCTTGCTCATGGCTAGACCTTTAACAAAACAACACAACATAACTAATTGCCTGCAATATTGCTCTACAATAGCTATCTATCCCAGTTTGAAATGAGGACAAATGTAATGTTCCTCAGAAATGGCTCTCGGCACCCTAGACCACCAGCTGAACATTGATTAGTCATGAATAATGTGATTCCCACTTAATAGGTTGGTCAGTTAAATTAAACATAAACATTTGTGCTGTCAAATAACATTCAAAGGCCAACGCATAATTTTTTTCTGGAGAAGTAAATGTCACAGTCTTCATTTTTTGGAGAACTGCAAGGTAATGCGCAGATCAATAGGATCACCACTTTCTTAAAACTATGGAAATGCTAGATACAGTACACAGCATATGTTTGAATTTCTCAGCCCTTACTCTCATCAACATTGACTACAAAAGGAATTTGGCTATAAAGTATATCTGACAACACCTAATGCTACATCCTCTATAAACTCGTTCAACTGGATCTAAGTGTGTATCCAATTCAGAAAAGCACTGAAGCATGTGCTTAACTTTGCTTGGCTCTTAAGCTCCACTGAAGTAAAGCACGTGCTCAGATGTCTTGTTGCTAGATTCACCGCCAAAACTACTTTATTAGCGAGCTGGTTTCACAGACATAAAGAAATACAATGAACTTGAGAGATATGAGACAGAAGTCCTCAGTCTGAGAGTTAAAGGCCCTTTTTTTGGGTATGTAGTCATTCATGTAAACAGATCTGTAGTTAATTGTATTTCACTGCATTTCAAACATATCTGTATTGCATGTAGTCATTCTTGTAAACAGATCTGCTTGCAAAAAAATATTTATGCAAGAACATCAAGTATTTGCACATCTAAGGACCCATTTTGCATGGGCAAATAGTTGTTTACATGTATGGATGAAACATAAGGATACACATATACGCAAGTGACTCTGAAATCTTGACACACATTGCCTTACAGGATAAAGCTGGAAGAAAGTCAACAGGCAAGAATTATCCAATTAAAAGTCCACAGTCGTGTATGCATTTGGAATTAGTTCTAAAGGCTCCACAGAAAGAATCTACTGCAGTAAACATTTCATCGTCACTAATTCTGTCCAGATCCATTCAAAGCATATCCCCTTCTGAAGATCCATTAATACATTTGGACTGAGAGGAAAATGGCAAACTCTTTGTTCAGAAACTTGCCAAAATAAGACTGATCTTGAGACACGTGTAGTGGAAAAATATTGGGACTTAATTCACTCTGAATGAAAAAAAAGAATCAGAAAAACCAAAACTACTGAGGATCTGAGAGAAAAATCTGGCTTTTGGTATTTTAAACCAGAAAAAACCCCAACCCTGAACATGCACTGGTTGCTATAGAGAGAACCTCTAACTTTCAACCACAATTGCAGATGTGGTGGGATTGAAGTGAATATGTATGTCTGATAATATTTAACAGCTATGTAAAAGATGCATAAAAGTGATCTGAGATATTCTTTTCCCAAAAAAAAATTAGATAATTGTGAGTTATGTACTGACTGCACAAATGAATATAGGAGCATTCCACAAATAACTGAGACTTAAGTAACCTTAAACAAAACACAACAGTAGGACAAACAGTAGTGCTTGTTTAGAGATAATACATTAAAAACAGTAAAAGAAAACATGCATGAAACAATAGTCAAACGCAAAGAATTTACACATAGTTGCCTGATCTCTCTTTGTGGGAAACCATAAAAGAAAGTCTGCAGTCACTAATGAGAGACAAAGACGAACACAGCTTATCGTGTGGTGTAGTAAAGCAAGTTCACTGCCAGAGTACTCACATCTCACTCCCCACCCACATCAGTGCTGGTTTTGCATTAAGTCCCTCCTGACATAAATAAAGCTAACTGCACAATCTTCCTTTGTACAACTGATAGTATAGTGTGGTTAAAAACTCCCCTCTGCTTGAAGCTATTAATACTTAACTTTCACATTGCAGTAGCACTGAGAGGCCACTGATCAATCATTCTATGTTTAAGGCAAAAACAGGGGAAGTAACAGCATCTGCCCCAGAGTTTAGACTCATTTATACAGCCTCATCAGGCAATTTCTGTACCATACTCTATATTTACCTTCTATATAATTCAGGCCCAAGTTCATTGGCAAAGTGCTATTTTTGCAAGCCATTTTCATGAGGGTTTGGATTGAGAATCATGGAATCATTTAAGTTGGAAATGACTTTTAAGATCATTGAGTCCAACCAGTACTGAGTCCTGGAGAACATCACTTGTGATTGGCCATTAACTGGATTTAACTCTGTTCACCACCACTCTTTGAGTCCAGCCATTTAGACAGTCTTTCACTGAGTGAACAGTACCCCTGTTGTGAGCAGCCAGTTTCTCCAGGAGAATGCTGTGTGAAATGGCACCAAAGGCTTTACTAAAGTCTAGGTAGACAAGATCCACAGACTTTCCACCATCCACTAAGTGGGTCACCTTGTCATAGAAGATCAGGTTAGTCAAGCTAACCAGATCAGGGACGAAGACAGACTACTAATGCCAAAAACAATTTTGGCACAAGAAGAAATGGCTAAGAAATCACCAGGGGATTTAGATCTGGGGATTTAGAATCCATTTCTCAACCATCAGCTCTGGTTTTGGTGTAGCCAGCCTTCAGGGAAAAAAGGGGCAAAATCCTTGGGTATTTTAAGATGAAGCACAATCCATTAATAAAAGGCACAGTGCGCTGTGACCACCTGGAACAGCAGAGAACTGGCCTCGATGAGTAAGAGCTCAGGTTTCTAAAGAGTATTTTCTACAGCATTCATGTATTTATCATTCTCAGTCAGTTCAAGATTCACATAATGTTGACAAGTGTAATATATTCTTTGTAAATTGCAATTGGATCTTTGAATCTCCAGACAGTTGAGAAACCAGTTTCTCTCACCTGTTTAATTAACCATGTCATGTTTTCCAAAGAGAATTAATTGTCTCAGTGAAGCAGTAAGGAGACTCAAAGGTTCCAAAGAAAAATAAATATGAGCATCAAGCAGAGTAAACATTTATCCAATAAACATTTTCACAGCTGAGTTTCAAACTTCTCATGTTCCAGCTTCTTATATTTTATAATCTCATCCCACTTGGTCCTGGCACCACAGCTCTTTGAGATATGCCTTGTGGGAAAACACTGCCTTGGTAATCAAAACATTTAGACTGTGAAAGAAATATAAAACAATCCTCAAGGAAGTTTTATGGTGCAGTGACTGCTCCGAGACCAAATTGCAACTTTTCCCTGCTTGCTCCTTAACAACTGATGAATAGAATTGGTTTTATATCAGGCTAACTCTACCGTGATCAAGTTTTGGCAAATGTTCCCCATGAGTAAAAGCCAGTAACTCTCCTGGTAACAAGCGCAGTGCATCTTCTTGTTTGCTCTTCTGCCCCTGAGAGTGGCTGCTGCTGCTTTCCATAGCCAGAGTTAACTCTGAAAGTCCAATTTTAACCAAATTGAAATTGCCATTTTTATTTTTTTTTTCTTTTTTGGTAACTGCTTTCATTTCTGCTTTTACCAGGTTTTTTTTAGCATTACTCTGAGAATGCAGTAAACAGTTGCACGTGAAAAGGAGAAATGAAAATGATCTTCAGATAGCTGTTCCAACAGTGGAAAACATTTTTAGCATTCAGCTGTGGTTACATGATGGAAGAAAACCTTTAGGGTATCTGTGAGATGGGTAAAGTGGCAATCATTGAAATGATGATGTTAATCATTGTCGATTCAATCCTGAGAGGGCTGAGGCCCTTCCCAAAGACTGAAAGTTTCTATTTCTCTGTAACATGATTCCGCACAGAATGTTAAAGGGAAAGTCCAGCATTTAGCATCTAAGCTGAGCAACTTCTTCCTTAAAAAAAGGAATTGGGATAAGTTGTGAAAAATACACATGCATTCCACTGAGAGTTTCAGTTTTTGGGAAAAAAGTGTATTCTGTCTTTGGAAATATTCTCATTTTGCAAGGTTCATGATTATAGGCTTGAATATTTCTCAGTCCTCAGAAAAACTGCTGCAGTACCTGAATTTAGAAGCAGGTTTTAGTGCCGATCTCCTCAAAGATTTTCTAGCTGTTTAGGTCAGATATTCAAAAACCAGACCAATATACCACAGTTTCAGTGAAATCAACGGAGATAAGCCATTTATCATACCCAGCTAAAGGTCCTCCTTTGCATATTTCAGCTTTGAAGAGCAGTAAATCTCACAGAAAAAATAGACAGCATGCTGTCAGATAAGTTTACTTTGGAAACCTGATGATATGTTAAGTATGGTTTAAATTTTGCATTAGTCAAACAAAACCGAGAAACATCTTCCTTTGGTTTGTTCCATTTTGGTGTGGTTCAGAGTAAATCCTAAATGATTAATTGATGCTTTAATAATTCCATGTCTGTATGTCCTCGTTTTCACTTTTCCTTTCACTCATGCTTCTGCATGCGAGTATCTTATTTAAATCTGCTCATGTTCTCCTTCACTAAATGGCAAAATTCCTACAGCTGTACTTCCCTGTTTTTCTGAGCAGCAAAGGCCTGGCAGCCTCTGGGCAGTCCTGGATGTCCAGCCCTTCTGAAATCAAGCTCCAGCTGTCAGAGAGCCCCCGCAATGGAGCAGATTATATAACATAGATACTTTTGATAGACCCAGCCTTTTTAATTAACAGAAATGCAGAATTTCTCTTCTTGTGAATAAAGGAAGAGAGCCAGAAAGTCCAAAGAGGTATTTTGTTTTCTTTGCTGGACACCACCCCAGTGCTTTTAACAGCTCACCAACACATCTCAAGATGCAGCACAAACATCTCTGAACCAGCCTAGCAGACAGCGTTGGAGGTAAATGCATTTACCCCACTTGAACCGTGTAGGTACAACTGGTGGTGTGGCTCATCTATCTTTTTGAACCGGCAACTGCAAGAGGCAAGACTGTGACGGCTGCTTGTTCAATACCTGGAGGTGAAGGCTTTGAGCTTCCTCACCTCCCCTCACTCACACACCTGCTCCTGGGCAGCCACAGTCTGGCCATCAGTAAAAGCAATAATCCTTGCAGCATGAGAAACAAGCAGGCTGCTGAGCCTCATATGTACCAGAGAGTCATCATGAGGAACTAAGTGACTTTCTTTAACGATGTGCTTATAAATCATTAAAGTGACATGGTATGGGCTTAGGGTTTGTTTTGCAAGCTAGAATGGGAATTGTAACATCCACATTTCAAAACACATGCTCACCCTTACACCCCCATTTCCTGTGGATGGCACCCAAATTTAACCTTTCATTTATTCAAGACTGGTTTCTTTTACTTATCTGGTAGAATAAGCAAACAGCTGACTACAGCAAATTCAGGGAGCTCTTTTAAAACTGTCTGCTAACATCAAGGTAAGTGCACTTCAGCCATCCCACAGGAGCTTAAGAAATACACCACTTACCTGCTACCAGCTGTTTCGCTTACTTTTATTTTAGTGGAGCTGGCATAGGCTCATCTCAATCCTTTGTAACCCCCAAAGTCTGAAACTGGCCACATCTCCATTGTGTTGAATGCAGTAGAAAAAAGCAGGCTGAGAGGAGCCTGCTCTCAAGTTGCTTTAAGATATCCAAGTGTGTCTTTGAGAGGCCACATTATCTCTGACAACCGGTGGCCAGGCACCCAAGCACACCACCAGTTATCAGTGTCCACCGGGGGGGGAGACCACAATGCACGCACAATAAGGGCCATTCTACAGGTGACAGTACACTGTCAAAGGCACTGAGGGCTTCAGTTATGGGACGTGCTGCCTTGGGGAATTAAAAGAATTTGCCTCTTGCAGTCTCAGTGCATTTAAATTGAGACTCCAGAGTTACTGCTCGCAGCTGAAGGAAGACCTGTGAGAAGTGGGTGATCCAGGTAGCGACACAGGTAAGCCTCGTTCCGAGCAGCAAGGCTGTAGCTTAAAGTTGGTCCCTATAAATGAAGTAGTAACAAACTAGGGAGATTTGGAGTTAAACACCCTCTTTCAAGGCCTTTGTATAGTGACTCTCATGCTCATGGGAGGAATGGGGAGGGGCAACCACGTAACCCATCACATAATGAAGAGCACATGCAAGCCCTGGCAGTGACTATTAGGGGTTACAGCCCTCTCTGATTTGCAGTTGTGTCCCTATATTCCACAAATCAGTGCCTAGGTTGCCTGCAATGTAATGGTTTGGACCTGATGAATCAGGAGTCCTGTGACCAGCATGTTGCTCTGAAACACACAGGTGTGGGACCTCACACATCCCCTGTGACGAAATTTAGACCTGACCCTACCTGCAGTCACACTAATCCCTCAGCTGTGATGTGTAGTGCAGATGCTGGCTGCTGCAGTAGCCCGGCAACCAATTCTTAAATATTTCTGTATTTCCTTCTGGAAGCTGCAGCTTCCTTCAGTGACTAACACAATGCACTGTTTTCTCCATTGCAGCTACGTTAGTCTTGGCTGCCAGCAGGTAGGGAGATGACTGCTGATGGATTGGATTTGGGTTCTTGTAGCCATTGCTGCTGGTCACATTGATGCCCTCTCAGCAAGGGTTTTTTTACCTTTTTCAACGTAACTTTGAACATGCAGGCAGTGTGTCACAAATCATGACTTTCCAGTTCCCATTTACGACAAACACCTATATGCCAGTAATGAGTGCAATGTCCAATTACATCACTAAGATTTGGGATTACCACAAGAAATGGGTGGCTATTCTCCATTAGCAGGAGTTGCAGGACCTTTGAAAACCTCACCAAAGTGCTTAAGAATGTATCTGTAGGAACTTCAGGACAGGCCTCCATGCTTGCAAGGGCTGGCCCAAATAACTAGGGCTTAATAGATGTTCTCTCAATAAATCTGGTTCCCGTGTTTACACCAAGGTTTTCGGAGGGTGGCAAGTCTAGGGAAGGGAGGAGCTTTCCACACCGCTAGGCCCATCTGAGAACTTTTTAATCCTTATTCCTGTTACACATTTCTATGCCTGCCAGCCCACAAGAAGGTTTGAAAGTCAGCCTGACCTCTTGTGTGTCTGATCTAGATCCAACAGGGAATGAGATCAGGGAGCTGTGAGAAGCAAGCTTAATGGGGAGACTGCTGCAAATGTAGCAAAACAAATAATAGAGGCTGGAGGTTTTTTGTTGTAGAAAATACAGTGCTGTGGCTTTTGGGTGCCAAGAGGCAGTTCTTTTAATAGCTACATTCTTTGTAATGCTGATGAGTGGCAATATAGAAAGATGAAAGTAGGAGGGCATTGTATTATAGTCTTACATATATTATGCCACAAAGAAAATGCGGTTGCTGGGTGGGGATTCTTTGCCCTCCTCCTGCTGAGCTATTCATACAAACTCTCCTCTATGGATGGCAATCCCCATTCCATCTCTCCTAAATCCCAAGGGGTTTGCCAACTGACTTTCAATTTTTCAAGTGGAAATCGCAGGACAGAATGGTGCATTGAAGTATTTCCTCCTACACCTCGCTGCTCCTTTAGGAAGTGAGCAAACATGGTTTTTCCAAAAGATGTATGCCATCTCCTGGGAACAGTAGAAACTGCAAGCCCCTTGCATGGAAACCCCGTGTAAATTGTATTTGCCTCGGCTTGGAGGGCTTTATACAACCACCAGAATAAGGTCGGCAGAGATAGGACTACGTTCTACTTCTAAATTTGTTGAACTGTGCACAATTTATGCCAATAAAACTAAAATTACACTGAAAATGTCGTCATATATTTCATGTATCAGAAGATTTGAATGTATGCCAAAAAGTAGACAAAATAAAATTCATCAGTACACGACATTAAGCAGTCACAAAGTTGTCACAGGACTTAGCATACACTGATGCAATGTTTTAACACAGAAGTATGAGTGCTGAAATGCAGCCCACAGCATTGCTCTGAAGAACATATTTTGTCCTACAGGACAAGTGCAAGAGGCAGAAAAAGAACATCAGAGATTTCCTTCTGAACCACCATATGATCCTTTAGCAAACAGGAGAAGATATGTTTCTCTTAACTTATAAACCGCAATTTGCACATGTCAAACAACAGACTCATCACCCTTAGGCTTTTCATTTCCTACAAACATACCATTAAGCTTTGCCCTGTCAAGGAGACATTACACGGAATAAAATCCATTGATACAAATAAATATACTTTTGCATTTTTAATTAGCAGGTGTATAGGTGGATTAATCTTTTGTCTTTGAACTGCCTTTAAAACGAGCTAGTTACTTAGTGCGGACACGTTCTTGAGGTAATACACGTAAGCATGGTTTCATACATAGAATGGTTTTCTGGCTTATGTCTATACACCTGCAAAAATCATAAAAACTTCAGTTCTATAAATGTAGAACAGCATCTACTTTTAAGTAATTAGAGATCATGCACTTTATGCATATTTAATTTGCATTTATCTGGTAAACACTAGATTTAATAATCTTAGTTTTTTATCACTTTTATTCTCTTCTAAGGAAAGCAAACACTCACAAAACATGGTCTTCAGCTTGAACTTAAAGACTAGAAATGAGAAACCAGCAATGACTCAGATGATGAGCTCAACAAGAGATGACCATATTGAGCACCCACATTGACTAGTAGCTGAGTTTCAGCAGATGTCATCTCGTAACTCCTTCAAGTCAAGTCAGGATGCTCCAGTCCTTACCACCAAAATTCTCAACTTCAAAGGAATTTTGCTTCACAGTTTTTCTTCATCTGCCCTTTCCTGAGACCTGAAAAGTGCTGCTCTCACCTGTGCAGGGGAGCAAGGAGAAGCGGGGGAGAAGGCGGGAGGAGATTCATCACAGGCACAGTGCTGGAAATCCCTTGCTAAAAGAAAGCAGCTTTTTCCCTAGGGTGGATCACCATCCACCTACACAGAGGTTTTAATAGACCACGCTCTTTAATTATATCCAGCAGACTGATTAATAAAATAAATGGTAGTGATCCACCCACAAATAAAATATATTTATTTCACAGCCTTTAGGAAAGTCAACACCCCAGGAAGCAAAGATAGAACTTCACCACATCACCATCTAGTGGCAGTGACCTTTGGTCCCCTGCAGCTACACTGGGACTTCCCAAACCCCCTGGTGCCACCAGCCACCAACATGAGCTTCTACCACTTGACCCCAGCTCAGTGAAAACCTTTTGGCACACTTGCAGGTATGGAGGTATAAAGTACCCAAACCACACTTAAATTTTCATGGAGAAAAAGGGTAAGAAGTCTTTGCATGAGCAGGAAACTCTCTAACTTTGGGAAAGCATCTTGATTAATTTTAATACAAAAATCACTAATCAAGGCAAAAAACTGTAAGCAGTACAAAATTCTGTAGATCCACACTTACACCAAGGTTTTTAAGTTTGAGCAGCCAGAGCTACACCATAGTTAGCTCCCAAAGAGCAGGTACCTTGCTTGTCTAAAAGCTGCAGATCTCCTTGATGTCCATGGCAACTGTGCATTTCTCACAGTTTTGAAAATATAATCATTTTCATTTAAGCATCTGAAGCACGGTGTGAGGAAGCTGCCTGTAGGAATCAATACTTTGAAGGTCTGAGCTTATACACAGGAGTACCTTGCTGGCTGCCTGCTTATTCTGGCAAGGTGCAGAGAAAATTAGTGGAAAGTTAGTACCATCTAAGTGGATTTCTGCAATGAGCTTGCTACGTGCAGCAAGCATTTACTTGTCTTTTGAGACCATTAATTTTACATAGGTGGAAGGGTTAGCTGAGACATACTGCTCTTTTATAAACCATCATCGTGATGCAGGACACTCTTCCACAGATTCTTGTTATAACGTCTCCATTGTTTGGGATATCTCAGAAGTAGAAATTTGGAGGTTGGCCAAAACCAGAGGAATAGTATATTTCTAAAGAAATATTATTGCTGTGCATACTCCTTCTCTGAGCTGGCTTTTTCCTTCACTCTGTCTGAAATTGCTTCTCTCAACAATGCCTATATTTAGAATTCTAAATCCTTAAAATTAAGATTCTATGTTTATGTGGTTGATGTATCAAATTTAGCATAGTGATTAAAGAAAGGTTATTACATTTTATGGTGTAATTTAGTTTACCGTAACTTCCCATTTGCAAACTCCACTTGACAAAGAAATAAAAACTCTTTCTGAAGCTACTGAACTGCGAGAGTTAAAATTTGGCTGATGTCTTTCCTCTGAGGTAGTATGTAGAATACTCCAGGTCCCCCATGAAGTCACCTGGAACACAATGCACTTTCTAGAGTGATTTTACTTCAGAAAACTGATTACACAGCCATCACCACTGGTGCCATCAGTCTAGGGCTCTTAGTGGACTACACAATCCTAATGTAGTATGTATGAAGATTTGTTATTGAAAGAAACAAAGGTAACTCTAAATATATTAAGAACTGATGATACGAAGTAAACTGTCACTGCTTTAACAGTCTGTATCCTCAACGGATTTTTACTCTATGCAGTAAGATTATGCAGACAATACAGTACAGGTGAGCTGTTTTTGGCACGGAGGACTTACTATTGTTTATGACCCTAAACAAATTCTCCCAAACTGTATCCCTGACCAATTGAAAGATACAAAAAAAGATACCTTTAAAATGTTTTAAATTGAAAACTAAAATCACAGTGACAGCAGCTCTGGGAAATATTAAATGTAGAAAATGAGGAGAAAGCCCTCTGATGTTATATCTCAGTGCTTCAAGAGAACAAAAATCATCAGAGCGTATTAAGACTGAAGCAGTTGTTGGTGGGGTTTTGTTATTATTTTTCCTCTTCCTGTTTAATCCCACAAGCTATTGACTGCTGAGTTCAGGCTCCCCAGGCTGCTGTTGGAAAAGCTGGCATACGTCATTACAGAAACCTTCCTTCAATGGACACCAGTTAAACATGCCCGACGTTACCCAATAAGGAAGCTTGCATATCAGTATCATCGGTGGGAAACAGCAGAACCCAAGAGAAGGAGGGGCAAGGAAAGTCTGAAATATTGCAGGCCACTGAGATAGACACACAGCATGGAAACAAAACATGTTTTATTTATTTGGAAGGTCAGTGCCCTCAGCTGGAACGGAGGTTTTGGAAGTGTATTAGAGGAAAAGTTTATTCTATCACAAGCACTAGCTAAAGCACATTTAAATTCTGTTTATGAAGCAGTTTCAGTAAATTTGGGCAATGTGAGTTAGGAAATTGTAACCACGTTTATCTGGCAGATTGCGGAAATAATAGCAGCCAAAGTTTAGGCATAATCTTTTCTAAAAAAAAAAAATAAAAATCCAGCAAATCTCCTTATGAAGTGACCTAGACAACACCCTATTCCCAGATCAGTTAAACTGCTATTAACAGTGATGTAGATGAACTTAACTTGAACCAATTATTTTCACATGCCTTTAGCTTAAACCTAAAATGCCTGTGAAAGAAGAAGCAGCCAGGCTTGTCACAGAGCAATAAAATAAAAGGCATTTTCTCTCTGGCATGTCTTTGATTTCATTTTGAACAGCTTGGTTCAGTCAGATAATTCTGTTCATAGTTATATCTATTTAGTCTTGGAGTACTGCCACCAAATTCAATGGTATTATATGGATTTACATTGCTTAAAGGAGAGGAAAATACGTGTATTACATCACTAGAGTTACTCTAGCAATGCATTTGGCCTAGAACGTGAAGCTAATGTGTTAGGTTATTTAACTATTACTGAGATGAGACAAACACAGGACCATATTATAGCAAATATTATATTCTTTTACTTTTCAACACTTCCATGTATGACTTGTCTCTTTTCTCACACACGTGGGTGTTTGTCTTTGAGGCCACAGTACACTGTATGCACACGACATACATGGTCAACGCTTAAAGAGGGTTAGAGAGAGGGTGTTAATGTGTGCTCAATATTAAAAAGATAAATCACACTCCAACCTGATGTTTTTGCAGTTTTCCTTGCAAACTCCATTATCTTCTTCTTTGTGTGAGCATGCACACCTTGTGCTTATATGTTCACACTCTGGGTGTCAGCTGGTTAAAACTATCTGTGGGTTCATGATACCTACAATTTATCTAAGTGCATATGAATCAATGTGAATAATACAAATACAACAAGAAAAGAACATATCCATATGTTCTGAACAGTATGACAAAAGCCAGGTCAGCAGCAATATATTGCTTAAAGAGGGCCATGTTGGGAATATAAGAGAAAAGGCCTCTTCTACTATAAATAGAAGGTGTCCACTCAATGGCAGATAGCTTGCCATTAGGAAAATGTTCTTCTTTTGCACTAGCACTGACCACTGTTTTTAAAAGATGCAGAATAAAGTACTCTGAAATTAGTCTGATGAGTTAGAAGTAGCTGTTGAAGCACATGCAATCATACTGCTACCACATTTCTTGCTGGTTTACAGTAACTGCTCCTATGTGCAAAGATAGGTGTAGTGAAAATAGAAAAGGTGTGGTATTATAATGACAGTACTGTGTTTTCGTAGTCTTCCTAGTGAAGGAAATTGACAAAAAATATAGCTCTTTCAGGAAAAAATTTAAGTTCCAATAAGATAGCGTGTTATGGACATTCTGTAAGGTAAATTGCTGATACAAAAAATGGTGTGAATGAAAATTGGAAACCCCAGTGTTTACTTATATGTATGAAAAGAAATAGGTCAGTGACTTTGTTTCCATGGTGACTATTATTGAAATAAAGCAAACTGACACCAATACTGATTTATTTTTCTATTCCGCACCCTTTTAAACAATCACTTTAATCTGAGGTTGCTACTGAATGTAAACAGGACATCAGAGTGAACTTCCACAATATGATCTTCTGAGGTTCATTAATGAAAGAAAGACCTAAAGAAAGATCTGCTTTGGAACAATTCTACTTTCTGAGCAGGTGCCAGTTCCTACTATCCTGCAGTAACATAGCTGACATGCTGCAAAGTAAAAACTCGTGGGGAACTATTAGACAAAACTAGTTTCAGCAATGAAAAAAGAAACAGATTCACCAGATCCACAGCATTTCCCAGAAGGATGGCAATGTTTTCTTCTTTGGAAAATTTTTGTGTGAACACGCTCTTCATGTCTGTATTTTCCAGTCAAAACATGACACAGAAGCATGGTCTTGAGCTTCAGTAGTTTGGTGGCTATGAATCATTTCTGGGTTTACTGGCAATACAGCTTCTGCTTTGAAACGGACAGGTGCTGTAGTTATTGGGGTCTGTGACTTCAGAAAGACTTAGGTATCTAAACCAGTGACATCTTATGTGCTCCTGAGTGCAGGCACATTTTTTATAGCTTTAGTAATCTTAGTCTTATTCTTCTTGTTGCTCACTTCCCAAATATGTAGAGCCGTAATTAAACCAGTTTCCTACTTCACAGAGGTTCAGTGAGTTTAAATTCATTGAAGATTTCAAGATGAACTGATAACAGGTACATATAGACATGCTAGAAAGACAAATCTCACAGGTTTTCAACTCAGCCTACCAGACCAAGGATATCAACCTTGTTATCTTATCATAGCACATAAGAAATAGTAGATATACCATGTCTGATTGCAATGTCTGTTGGGTATGAACTGTCATGGATATGGAAATGGAGGAAAAGAATCAAGTGCAATACTACTTGTGACAACAGGATCAGCATTTGGGACAGGTTGAGTGTACAAAGTTTATTTTATTTCCCAGTATAATTGTTTTGATTTATTATAATCATAGTCAATAAATTTATTTCAGTAACGCAGCTAGTGAGGAACATCCCAAGTCAGAGTTGTACTCTTTTTGCATACGATATTGCAGCAACCCTGCTGTTTCTATCAGCACATATGAGAAAACAAAAGAAGAAAGAACACATAAACACTTTTTAAACCTCAACCTGTAAAAGCAAAGCAAGTACAATGAGATGCATTTATCAGAAAATGTACACCTATCTACAAGCACACAATTCTCTAACGAAACAGAAACACAAAGAACTGAAATGACAACTATTAAGCAACATGAATGTCTGTCTCCCTGTTTTGTCTGAAGTTTGTGACTTCAGTGGAAGCACAACTGGACTTTAGCTGCTTTTATTTATAACAAAGGAAATGGTCTTCCCCTCAGCTTGAACCCAGAGCCCAAGATGCCATTGGGTGCAATATTATTGGTCAGGATGGATTTTGTATTTTATACCTTCTTTTTTAATGTCATTTGAAACAAAGATGGGCACAAAATTGCTAAATGAAATATAAACCTTTAAAATCAGTTTTAAGCAATGCTAAGGTGATGGCTTTGTAACAGTAGCAATGGAAAATTACTGAGGTGC
>WYDI02038166.1:0-25264 GCA_009867235.2 Psittacus erithacus | reverse complement strand
CTGTTCTTATCTCAACCCGTGGGAGTTGCATTCTTTCGATTCTCCTCCCCATCCCTCCGGGAGTGGGGGTGGGGGGGGAAGGACAGGTTGTGGGGGGGGGAACAAGCAGGTTACATGCTTTTCTAATTTACGACTAAGCTTAAACCAGGACATATAGCCTTCATATTGTATGTGTTGTAGCACATCGATATATTAAGATAGTCTGATGAACTGTTACGTTTTATATATCTTTATTAATTGGTGCTGCACCATAATTATTGCTTCAGTCACTGCAAGAGAAAATTAATATGCATGCTAAAAGGAAAAGCATAACTAATGCATGTTCATAAAGTCTAATAAATCTCCCTGTATGAAAACCACACTGAAGAATACCACAGCTAAAACTTTTGTGCCTGAAATCACTTATTTATGGGACTCCATGTTGTACCCTGCAAAGGCATCTCTAAAGTGTCTCAAGCTCCTAAGGCTAAACAGTAGCACTAAGACCTTTAATATATTTATGAACATAACCCACTGCACACGTCTCAAACCATGAATATTCCGTGGCATAGGTAAAGCTCTTCCCTCTGCCTTCGCCCATCACACTGGTGTTGTATCTCAAAAGCTCCATTTTTAAAAGAACCTATTTTTTATCCTCACAAAGGGATTTTTAATTGGTAGCCTTGAGGACTCAGCCCTATTCACATTGGTAGCACTGGGTGTGCCACCAAGGAGCCTGTGTGAGCCTGAGGGTTGGAGCATTGCACTGTGGGTGGCTCACTGCAGCATGCTGGGCTGCCCAGGGCTGGTCAGTCATGGTGCTCAGTGAAAGACTGGACATTTACCCTCCAGTCCAGCCCCTGGGGACCTGCTCAGGGTGTTGGAGTGTGGGGCCACAGATGTCCTTCCAGGGCTAACAGGAGGAAGGGGAAAGCAGGAACTGACCTGTGCTGAAGCACTGTGCAGGTGATTGGGGCACTTGGCCCCTTACCACTAGCATAATCAATGCATTAACTGCATTGCTAGAAAGGCTATGTGCACCGAGGAAGTCAACAAAACAATGTGCTATTCTAAAATACACAATATATCACAAAATCATGCCCCAGCCTCTCATGTGAGCTTTTTGACTCAGCGATATACACATGCACAGCATTATCTTATTTTCTTTCAGAACAGTTAAAAGCTAATAAATACATTATGTATAACATAAGCCAGACTCTAGCATGTTTGCTGTTAGCTGTCATGAATTCTTGGCTTGCTGTTGAGAAGATCTGCGAGTTTGAGGCTGTGGGTGCAAAGAAGCATGGTGTTGAGCTATTCCTTATAGTCAGTTAATTATTAATCATGCTAGAGAGATCTGACACTGCAGTGACCAGGCTGCTTCCCTATTCAGAGATTCTCAGTCACTTCATAGTGATGTTTAATGTCCCAGAAATTGGGGCAAGAGGGGAAGATGCTTCCTCTATTTTCTGAAAATATCAACTGAGTAATTTTCAGATATGAAAATCCCAATTAATGTATCAAAGTCAGTTTTTTAAGTTCTTCACTGTATCTCTTTCTGTGCTTCAGCAGCCATTCAAATCCCAGTGCTGAGCAGCATTTGGCTTTCAGAATCAGAAATTTAACCATGAAAATAAACCCAGACTCTCTCTTAGACATGCAACCAGACACAAAAACTACAGAATCAGGACACCATGCTAGAAATCCCATAGCCTCTGTTTTCCACATTACTGGATGAAAGAGTCTTTTCCTTGTTTCCCCCTTATGTTGGTTTCTTGCTTTTGTACAGAAGTAAGTGGATGCAAAGTGTCCTTCTCTCATGAACCACCTTCCACTTTGCAATGAAAGTCACCTTCACAAGCAGTGAAGCTCACCTGAGAAATCTCAGATCTCTCTCAGCAATTTGATCCCTGCAGTGTCTGAAAAATCAGATTATGATAAATGATGGCAAGTATTAAGTCAGATTATACCAACAGATATGAAGAGGCAAAAAGGCTTTTAAAAGGTCTAGCAAGCATTGAGGACGTTAGCTGGGAGACAGCATAAAAAGCACTACCACATTCTGCTATTCTAAAACCCAGACGGTTCTGAGAAACCAGCTCACGGCAGTTGTAATATTATGGGTTTTGAACAATATATTCACCTTTAAAGAAATTTTCCTTGCAGGAGCAGCTGACATGGATGCCCGTGTTCCTGACCCACAGGGCATAAGGAGTGGCACAGTTGCAGCAATGCAAAGCAAAGGAGGCACTTACATGTTCATCTGTCCAATACCTTCTCCAAAATCATTGTGCGCATTAGCTGATGCATGCAAACAATAAACCTTCTGTCATTTGCATTTTAAATGGGAAGACACTCATGCTTTGCTCCACCTGGGGGAGAGATGTAAAGCAGCCCTTCCGTCATTATGATGTTGATATTCATAAGCAGCTGATTCCAATTAGTGGTTTTAGATAAACCGAATAATGGATATGAGTACAAGTGACACTCTTTCTTTTGTCTGTTTACACAGAAAGCCAGACTTGCTCGAATTCGTGCGGCAAAGAGTGGGAGTGCTAATGCCTACATGCAGAGCAAACGAAATGGCTTACTGAGTAACCAGCTGCAGCAGGTAATGGTCCCATATCCTCCAGCTCCAGAGTAACAGCTTAATGACAGCCCAGCAGTGGCTTATTCTATTTATCACCAGGGCAAGTCAGCTTGGGTCTTTTAGGCAATGTCATATTTGGAGGTAAATTAAAGAAGGATAAATTGGACAATTACTATTGTTAAAGGAAGCTTATGAGAGTGGATGGGGGAGTATTAAAAGATGAGGGAAATGGCCAGATAGACATGCTGGGTTCACATGTAACCCACATTTTTAGTTAGGAGACCTCATTAAGAAAGTAAAGAGCATTTGCCTCTTAGGAAGTAGGTTAGATTTATTTCATTTGGCTTTAGACAGGTAGACCCTGGGCCACAAAACCAGGCTTCATTGTTAGTGAGGGAAAGAGGTAGCTCCAGGCTATTGTTTGCACAGAGAGATGTTGCAGATTGAAAAGCATTCGCTGGAAGTGCCTATTTTGCTCTAAGGACAATCTTGGTGATTATACCAAATGCATTGAAATACAGTGTTACCTGAAGAAATTCCATCCCACCCCCCGCCCCATTTACACCTGCTGAGGAAGCCAGAACTGAGCACCAGGCAGCGGCTGGGACTGGAAACCACAGTAACCCCTGCTGCTGGAGACAGTCCCTTGACTGCCTGGAGCTGTACCCAGCTGAGAAAGACTGAAGACACAGAGCTTCTTAATCCCTGACATTTTCTGGTATTCAGGCAATTCCCTGGGGCATACAGGAAGGCTTTCATTCCCCTATGCCCTTTCTGTTCAATATGTGCTAAAATGCCAGGCACTTTAACCTATAGCCAGAAGAGGAGGAAGTGGCTGTCCATCCATCTGGTCTAGCACAAAAGATGAGCAGTCACAGCCCTTGTTTCCTTTTCTGCTTGAAAGAACTCAAATCTTTGAACTAAAAAGACACCAAATAGTTCAATTGCCATGCAGATTTCAAATATCTCAAAGTTGAACTGTAATCTTCCCTATTATCTCACTTCATTCCCGATTTAGTTTTTTGCTTTCTAGTGAATAATTATGAAGCAGTTAATAAACAGGGACTGCTTTCTACTTAATTCTTTATTCTCTGTCAGTAACATCTGCTATACGTTTTCCAAACTCAGCAGATTGGGATCAGTGACATGAATTTTTGCATAAGCAGCAATACCACAAATTCTTTAGTGCTATGAAATGATCCCAGGAGGACAACTCTGTTTAATTTCCTTCAAATGAGGCACATTCCCAGGGAAAAAAAAAAAAACACAAAAGGTCTATTGCCGCTTAAATTTATGATAATTTTAAGCATGCGTTGATCCAATATTCAAAGCTTACATGTTGATTGCATTTGTAAATTGTGTTATTCCATCTGTGCATAAAAGACCTAAGCTGGAAATATTTAAAAGGAGATGCAATGGCAGGAAAGAAAATATTTTTATTAAAAAACAAATAAGCAAAATTTGGGTTATACAGTGTCGATGATGCATTGTAGTTATATTACCATGTACAATCCAGATTAGTTCTGATCAAATATTTGGATAACAGCCCTCTTGTTCACAAATGAGAATAATACTGAGTTGTATGTATCAACAGTCCTCCAATGAAGAAGAACGGGCCTTTGTTAGCAAATCTGGCTCTTCCTTTGAAACACAGCACCACCACCTGCTTCACTGCCTGGAAAAAACTACGGTAAGAAAAGAGATCTGTGTTTTCCTGTGAATTCCAACACCAGCCTAGTTTTGAATGTTTTCAGTTATTTCTTCTAATTAATAAGCCTTTATATGAAAGTAGTTAGCTAGGAAGAAAAGCCATTTTATCTTAAGGCATTATGCAAACTGCATATAAATAACAGAGAGATCCTGGATAAGCGCCTCATCTAGTGCGAAAGATACTGACATCAGTACATCATGAGATGACATTAGTATGATCAAGCTGTATGTGTGACCTTCAGTATGTTTTTCATTCATTCCATAGTGTTATCATTTGCACTTTTCTGTAGCAGAGTTCATAAAACACAATTTGTAGTCCTTATACATTCAATACTCAGTACTGACGAAGCAAGTTTTCACCTGAGCCAGTGCTGGACTCAGGGGCTGCTGCTGGGTGTTTCCTCTGATGTCAGTGTGATTCCTGCCAAAGTTACTGTAAAAGAGGATCCCCCAGCAAGTTGTTTTGAAACTTCAAGTGCTTAATCTAGATACAGGTGCAAAGCCTCAAAGTCTTTTGGCCTTGGTTTAGACACTGAGATCCCAGTAGAAATCACTGATGTAATTCATAATGTAACTCATCTGGATTTGAAACTCCTCATAATTCAAAAGGACTACTTATTATGTGATCTTTATATATTTCCCTGCTCAATACCTGGATAATTAGAGAGCCATTAAGGAGAGTATACTACAGTGGAGTTATGATTCAGTAATAGCTGCCATGTTTACTAAGAGTGTATTTCTGGGCAGATAACATCACAGCAATAACTCTAATCATCCTGAATTTTATATTGTTTCCTCTTTATAATTTCCTAGGGAACTGAGAGCATAAATGTTAGTTGTATTGAATTTAATCTTTGTAGATTTGTGAATTTCACATAGAGCATGCTAATATTGTCTTCCTGTACTTTCATGGTTTTGTGGGTTTATGGTTTTTATTATATTGCCATGTAGAATTTACCTTGTATTGTAGGTAAGTTGGTCAACATCCATTAAGCTACCATTTACAAATTTACACCTAGTTTTATACGTTTCAGTTGCATGTAAAAATTATATGATTTCTTTTGAAGTTTTCTATACATAGTAGAACTTTATGCTATTTTGTCTTATCTTTGTAGTCTAATTTTTAGATTTTCATTAAAACACCTGGTAATGCCTCTGCTATATTTGGTAGAGATCACTGAAAGTCTTTCCACTCTTTCTCAAAAAGAAAAAAAGAATAAATATGTTTTCCCAGAATAGGCATTGCTAAATTAAAATATGATGTATATATAATTTAATATTCTCTTTTCAATAGCATTTCTTTATAAATAAAATGGCCCAGTTGTTACATCACTTAGATAGTAATATGTCATCTGACAGGCACTTATGCCTCTTCCATTCTTCCTTTTGGAGTATTGATTTTTATATAATGTGCTGTAGGGCAAAACATCTTGCTTCCTATTCAGAGTATAATGTGGTTTCTTTGCCAAGATTCAGACTGGGTCCTTCTGGAACATTTTTGAGACATTTTGTACTAGACCCTGATAATAGCATCTTAAAAATTGTTCCACAGTTGAACATTACAAACATATTTTAAAACCCTAGCAGTAGCCACAGGTCTTGTCAAATGCTCACAGAAATCATGGGGAAAAAATTGTATTCATTTGGTGGGAGCTGAATTCAGCTGCCAATACATTTCCTTTAATCATAATGGTGGACTATGTGCAAACCTTTTCTTTTTCTTCTTTATTTTTTAAACAAAGCTTGGTTTGTTTTTTTGTTTTATTTTGTTTGGTTGGTTTGGTTTGGGTTTTTTTGTGGTTTTTGTTTTTAATAACTTTATAAAACAAGTATTATTTATTTCCTTAATTTTCATGGAGTCTACTTTCTTTTTTCCTTGTTTGTTGGATCCTGCTACTAGCAGTGACTTAATATGGCACTTGAAGGGGTTCCAAGCTGTATTCTGCATATTATGCATTCCTAAGATTTAAGTGGGAACTTGAGATTTTGGGCTCTCAACTTGTAGAATCTGGCAAGTTGCTGGTTCATGGTATAACAGCAATGGTAAGATGCAGTCTTAGCCTCTCATCAGCCTTTGAAATATCACATGACTTAAGCATCACTGCAGAAGACACTAAGCAAAGGCATATTTTCTCTTTCCCCTCACTTTAAAGTCAATAGAATAAAATCTCTTCCACTTAAGAAAGGCAGAGTGAGTAATGTTATGGGATTATGTGAAAATGACATTAATAATGAAAATAATTGCACTGGAGGTTATATTTTACTGGCTACATTTAGCTAATTAAAGAGCAGTTAATTAATAAGTATAATCAAATCTATTAACGTGAGCCATTATAGAGTTTCAAAATGTTTCCAATCTCTATTAAAAGTTCACTCAATAAACCTCTTTAATGGACCCTACAAATTGAATTCTTGTTGGCTGTTCCATAAAAGTTTTAGGAAGCACAAAATTACTTTTAATCAGAAAACTAGCAGAGTTCTTGGCAAACATACTGGAAGCCACTGAACGTAATCTAAAGCAGGTGATTAGGTAATATTTCTCTTTGAATTTTATGTCCACTGTGCAAGCACACTCAAAAAACTTGATTGTGACTGGCATATACCTTACAGAAATCAATATTTAAGCAAGTTCTTTCTTTCCATGTCACTTGAAATTGGCATTCTTCAACACCACTCACTTCCACACAAACTGAGTGAAGAACAGAAGAACTGGTAATAACAATAATATGCCTATAAAGGTATTTCCATTTGTTGCTAAAACTTGACCACAGTTTTTATTCAGTTTATTTTATTCACATATTTTATATCAGCACCTTTCCAATTAGTGCATCATTCTTCAAGGGAAAACAAAAATGCAGCAAGCTAATAAATGTGAAGTGAGTGAGACTGAGTGTACAACAATCCAGACCATGCTCCCTAAATCATTCTCCCAATCCATTCCCAGGATGTGCAGACTGATTCCAACAGAAAATGGAAAGATTTTTTTTCTTTTAAAAAGGAGGCTTTCCCACACTGCACATGAATGCATCTTAACCTCTACTTAGTTTAGGCTGCTACTTTAAAATTACTGTAAAAATTACCCCTTTTTCCCCCCCACTATAAGCAACACCACCATTTCACACTCTTTTGCACACAAAGAAAATGTGGAAATCATGGCTGTGTGTGAAACACTCCCTAATCACTTACTGAGCCAATGTAAACCGGCCATTTGCATGAATTTGGATTCAGCTCTATGACAACTCTATAAACTGTCTATGCTGAGATTAAGCAAAGATTGCATGAAGTACTTCATGTAACTAAATGTTCAGTCTTCTAAACTGCTTTTAATACATCCATGTCCTGCAATTAGGAACTTTTGGATGCTTTTAAATAACCATCTCATCTCCTTTAATCAAAACTTCTGTTTCATGAATCTTTTTCTTTTACATAGACGCATACCTCAAACCACACTCTTTCATATCCTGATTTTTAACATGTAACTCAAAAGGAAGCTTTATAAACTCATTTGGACAACATTTATGGATTTTATTGTATTGTAGCTCAATATAATAAATCTTATTCACTTCCAAATGACATTTAGAGTATTTACATAAGCACCACTTGCATTTTTATTGATACACATAATCCTCTATTTTATGGCATTTCATAGATTATACAGATATTTATAATTCAAGCCACATTATAATCACATGCTATTTTACAAAGTAATTTGGATTAACATTTTCTTACTTACAGCTCTGAGAGTTTTGTTCCACCATTTACATTTGTATTGGTATTCATCCCAGGCTAATGTGGGCTAAATACTATAATCAAGAATAAGCTGTCTAACTTCCCAGTTTATTCAGTTGTGTCAATTTAAGTCTTTAAACAATCATGATTAATATGTTCACTTTAATTATCTTCCTGTGTGTTCTTTGTCCCTTGGTTGGATTCCTCTGGGCTAGAACCATGAGTTCGTGGATGAGCAAGTCTATGAAGAGAGCTGTATGGAGGTTTCTACAGTCAACAGACCCCCAAGCCACAGCCCCTCTCTCTCATCTCAACAAGGTGTTACCAGCACTTGCTGCTCACGAAGACATAAAAAGACTTACCACATCCCAAACACTAACATCAGTGGCAGCCGCTCAGGCAGCGTACAAGAGCTCAGCACCATCCAGATCAGATGTGTGGAGAGAACACCTCTGTCTAACAGGTACTTCACCTGCATCAGCACACAGAGGGCTGAAGCCCCTTCCTTCGTGAGAGAAGGGATGTAGAGGCAACATGGCCTCCATAGTCAGGCTGTGAGACTAAAGGTGAAAGTCCAATACTCATCCAAAATGGATACTAGGACAGAAACATCCTGCACTCAGTTCACTGCAAGCTTAGTCCAAGATAGCAGAATAGTGTTTCTATATTTATTTCTGCCCTCCCCACAAACTACCGCTTACTATTTGCAGAAAATAACTCCAGTTACTTCAAATGAAATAGAACATCAAATATTATATGCCATGGAAAAATTTAGAATAGAAAAATGTGTGATTCAGATATACAAGGTGAGCAAGTGGAAAGAGAAAGAAAGGTCTGTTCCTGCTATTTCTACTGTTTTGGTTCAGAAGCATAGGACAAATGAGACTTCCTTACATTTCCACAGAGAAGACAACTAAAACTGATTTCCAGAGTCATAAGTATAATAGTCATAAAAAAAGACTCTTCTAAAAAAAAAAAAGAAATAATAAAAATGTATTTCCTACTTTAAGGAGTCATTACAAAAGTGAGGAAAGTGCAGGTGAAGTGTTTGCAATTTACTGAATGCCTCTGTACTCTCACAAATAAACTATTTGGTTTTCAGATACATCCGAACACCTCTGAAAACACAGCAATGGTCTCAGGAGACCCAAAAGTGTTTTCTATTTAACTCAAACATGCTACCATTAAAAGAAGAAGAGTTTTCAGCACTAGTTGCCATAGAAATTGTCTTGTTAAGCTCCATTTGATAGCTTGCTTTGTATAGTTACTAAGTTTGGCTTCACTTTCATGATCAACCCAGCAGCTTGCAGCTACTGAAGTTTTTGAGCTGTTATGCAATGAGACCTCCTGGCCAGCACAAAGCTACAATCTGTTTTAGCTTTTCAGGAAATATTCTGCCTGGATCCATCTTTTCTCTACTAGAGGACTTGCCTGTACCATACTTCCAGTAACAGTATATGCAAAAACACAAAGCATCAGCTTTGTGCTAAAATACAAGCTAAAAACACAAGCACAAAATGCCATTCTCACCTTGAACCAGTCACTTTTAAAAGGTCCTTATGATGCTGAGGTACTGCAGAAGCACCAAGAATTACATTAAATCAACCTTTATTAGCACATATATCACTGTGCCTTATTACTGAGGATACAGAACATACAAAATGTTCTTAAATATGCATGGCATGGAGGAATCTGTAGGCGACTGGTCCTTTTCTGCATAGCAAGTCACTTGGCTATGCAAAGTTTGCTGAGATACTTCCCCTGTTCAGAAACACTTAGGTGGTGGGCTGAGAAACTTTTAGATGTGCTGAAATAGTAAAGGAAGGGAGAAAGAGGGTCTGTCCATGGACACAGCCCTGGACCCCTGCTGCTGGGGACAGGGTGGTGTGGTGGTGTCGTTTTGCACGTCTGAGCTCTCTAACGGGACAGGATGGAGATGGACATGCTAAGGGAGTGGAATGGGCACAAGAGGTTTGCAGTAACATGGACTTTTTTTCTTCATGGATTTTTGTTTCTTCCTCCAGCCGTTCCAGCTTAAATGCCAAAGTGGAAGAGTGCGTTAAACTAAACTGTGAGCAGCCTTACGTCACTACAGCAATAATTAGCATCCCGACACCTCCAGTCACCACACCTGAAGGAGATGATAGGCCAGAGTCTCCCGAGTACTCGGGAGGAAACATTGTCAGAGTATCTGCTTTATAAAAGAAGGAGTTATTTCTAAACTAGCATAAAGACCACTTGCAAGCTGAGCTCAAGCAGTGAGGAATGAGAGAGCTGACAAAGACAACGCCCCTTGACATGTGTGCCAGCAGCTGCAGAGCGAGAGGTGTGGGAGAAACACAATACTCTGTGGGTTTTGGTGTCGTAGCGTGTGAACCAAAAGGAGTTTCTTACCCGTTGTCCAAACAAAGGCGCGGTGGAACCTTCTGTGACCATCCTGACTTACTATATGAGCACAATGAAATGTCCCCATTGATGCTTCTTCTTATCATGAGAGCTCTTTTTAGAAAAAAAGAAAAAAAAAAAAGAAAAACCACAAAACAAAAATAGAAACAAACCTGGGTTCCTGCTGAATGCAAAACGACGAGAAACATTTTGATAAAGTGTCTCTTTTTTTTCCTGTTAATAAACCACAAACTTGATGAGGAACTATCAAAAATGAAAGAAAAAATGCTCATATGGAATATGTTTGTACTGACTGAAAGAACTGCAACCATAATGCATGCTGAAATTATTTGGAGCTGTGGTCTCAGTTTACTTTTGTTGTTTTTCAGATTAGGCATGATAAAATATTACTATAGAAAGGGGCATTTCCGAGCACTTACAACAAGCTGATTGTTGATGTCCCATGGTAGTTGTACAAATAACTTCCCTTTGAAAAATGCAGCATTTCTTATTCAAACACTCATTAGTGAACTAAAGGTGTTCAGTTAGTCCAATATTTATTATTGTTTTATCTTGCTTCCTAGGTACTGTTACAACTGCAATAAGTCATTGTACACCTGTTGTATCAGGAATCAGGATTTCTTTTTTTATTTAAGGTATTTTACACAACTTCATCTACACTGTAAACTTCTAATGGCAAACATTTAAATAACCTTACAGCCAAACCGTGCACCACAAATGAGCTATTCAGTCATTGTTCTTTTTGTCCACTGTCCTCTATTTCTGTAACACTTTGTCACACGCTCCAATGTTGCCGTACTGTTTGGGATTTCAAGGCTACTGATGAATCCACACAGTTCTTTTGTCTGTAGACGTCTTGTCTGCTTCTGTATTTTCAGAACAAACCTCTCGTCCCAGTGTGCCGTCACAGCATCAGTCATATCTGAATTAAAATCACTATAAAGGTGTTTCGGGGATCAGCTAACACTTATCTCCAAACCTTCCTTGTTGACATTCTGCAGCATTCAGAGCATTAGCTATGCTGGAAGACACTGGAAGACATTTAGTAAAATGATGGCTAAATTCTTTTTGTCATTATCTGTAAACTTGCATCCTAAAACTTGTTCAAGAATTTATATTGTGTGAAGATATTTAATTACCTAAGAACACTGACAGAATAATGGATTGGGTCCCAAAGCTATAAAAATATGATTTATTGCAATTGGACTTTGCCTACATGGGCAGGCCTAACAGCTAATATGAAGGCTTGACTAGTTAAGGCTTTTTGGCTTCATTTTTAAAAGACATTGATGTTACCAGAAACCTTTCTGATAAAAAAGTATCATCTTTCTTCATGAGAGTGCATTAAATGTATCATAATGCTTCCTATATTCATGACATACCATACACTGTATACATCAAATATACATGGAATATGTGCATATCAATACATACATATATACATCAAAAACACTGGATCAGAAATAATTGCATGTCTGCAAAATAAAATATACATATAAATCAAAAGACTCAGTGCATTAGATGCCATTACAATAAATTATTACCACAGTTACTTTAATAGTTTGAATAGTGTAGTGTTTGCTAGCATTCTACCAACCTGAAAATTTACATTAAGAGAAAATACCCACTAAAACCTGAAACTTGCTGATGATACGCTTTTTACTGCACACAAGTACTGGTCTTTCTCTTTACTTGACATCTGAGATTGAAGAGTAGATGATGGACTATCATGCTACAGTATATACACCAAAATACATCACATACTAGAACTAAACTGCAGTTAAAAAAGTACAGTGTCATGCACTATTCCGTGATCATTTACTTATATAGATCTTGGTTAATTCGCACTTAATTTCCCAATTTTTCTGCAAATCAGGATAACTTACTGTAATCTGAGCTTCTATATTTCTTTCAGATCATAACAGTGGGCAGCAGCAGAGGCTGTCCTTTGCTTCTCTGGCCCAGAGGAGCACTCCTTCTGAGGAACTGAAGTCGATTGATTACCTGACATTGCTCTCCTCTCACCCAGTTGCAAAGTTGCAATAGACCTGCAGAAACTGGTGGGTTACATAGGTTTAATGGGGTTTAAAGGAGAGGCAGAACAGACCCAGAGTTTTTACTAGCATCCTACTTCTACCAATGGTTACTCATACAAAAAATGTTTCATCCTCACCAGTTACTGTTATAAAAGCTGCCTTGATACTATCAATCTGCAGCAACTTCTTTATGCCACATGGTACGTCTTGACTAGTTATATCAGGTAAATAATGCAAAAAGGCAGTTACTAAATCCACTTCGGGACAGACTACGTACAACCCAGGAAAACTACTGACTCCACCATCTTCTAAAATATCTTTATTCTCCTTTTCATATGGACTAAAAGGAACGCACTACAGCAATACACTTGCACAACAGTGACACCCCTGAAGCAACTTGTACTTTCATCTTTTAAATGCAGCTTAAGGAATAATTTAGTATAATTTTGCAGAATTCCAGTCCTGTCGCCTATTTCCATGTCACATGCAAAATCATTAATCAATTCTGAATTTGAGAAATACACATTCTTTTGGTGTTTTAGGTGATTTAAATGCTGTTTTAGTAGTGAATGACTGTTGATGACTGTGTAAAATGCATCTGTACTGTACATGAAATGTAATTATTTCTGTGTATCATACAAAGAAACCGAGGTTGTTGTTTTGACAATTTTGTTTGACAGTCATATATCGTATTTCAGAAGGCTGCATAACACACGTTATGCTGAATAAATAGGCATTTGAGGAGTATTTAAATAAAACATCTGCATGCTTGAATGCGTCGACTTGGTTTTGCAATAACTTATTCATGGAACCTTTTTCCTTCTCTAAGGAAGGCTACAGAGCCTCCTCAAACCTGATGCCAACTTCCCTTGATAAAATATTAGTGCACAGATGAGATTTGGATCCTTTCATACCGTAAAAGCAGGTAAGACCATAGGGCGGACCACTTACAAAGGGTGACTGCTAGAGCAGATAATGCTCATCTAGCAGCTATGCACTGGCATGCACGACAGCCACCTTTGCCAGGAGCTAACTGCACTGGGGAGGAGGGAAGGTAGAAGTAATACCTGCCTGTGAAGCATCCCAGAGCATTTTTAAGGAGAATGTCTGTGTTTCCGCAAAACAGCCACAGGAGGCAAACTGAAAATGTACACTTTACATTTTGAGGTGTGGGATATACTCCCTATGGAAACACACTGACTGCCCAGAGGTGGTTTTTGCAGAGCAGAGCACGATGCAACCTCAACTGCTCCAGACAGAAGGGTGGCTTTCAGAGAGGAAACTGGTCTGGAGAAGGATAAATTAGTGAAATCCAAGGATCATTACATTTCGGGTGGAGAGGATGCTTAGGAGGTCATATGCTCTCTTTCCTGCATCTGGGGCCCAGCAAGACTTTATTTTCCCATTAAATCCTAAATCTTAAAACACCTTCTCCCCACCCCTCTCTTCTTCCTGAGTTCCACCTACTCCCAGATTCCTCCCCTCCAGCAGTGCAGGGGTACAGGGAATGGGGGTTGTGGCCAGTTTATCACACACTGACTCTGCCACTCCTTACTCCTCACACTCTTCACCCTGTTTCAGCATGGGATCCCTCCCACGGGAAACAATCCCCCATGAACTTCTCCAACATGACTCCTTCCCATGGGCTGCATTCACAAACTGCTCCAGTGTGGGTCTCCGTGGGGTCACGAGTCCTGCCAGGAGCCTGCTCTAGCATGAGCTCTTCTCTCCACGGAGCCACAGCATGGCCCATACTATGGAGCCATGGAGCACATGCCTGCATGTGCTCCTACCTGCAGTACATCCTCCCCTCCTTCACTGACCTGTGTGCAGGGATGTTCCTCTCACGTATTCTCACTCATCTCTCTGGATGCAGTTAATGTTGTGCATGGTTTTTTTCCCCTTATCTATGTTATCCCAGAGGCACTACCACTGTCACTGATGGGCTTGGCCTAGGCCAGCAGCAGGTCTGTCTTGGAGCCAGCTGGTATTGACTCCCTCAGACACAGGGAAAGCTTCTACAGCTTCTTACAGAAGCCACCCCTGCAGTCCCCGTTACCAAAACCTGGCTACACAAACCCAATACAATGCTTTTGCAGTAAAAACTTCAGAAACTATTTGAAAATCCCCTCCTCCATATTTAACTGTATAGTCACTGTGACAAACAGCTCTCCTTTCACTATCATTTATATATTCCCTTGTTTTTATGGATTGTTTTTACGGATTGTTTTTACAAAATTAACTGTTATAAAGAAGAGAAAATGTAGTTATGTTTCCTTCAGAAAGCCCTGTCATACAAATCAGTAGCTTGTCCAAGGACCAGGAATACTGAATTTAGACTCCCAAAAGCATCCCCATGCTCCCATGACTGCATGCTGAGCCCCACAGCTACAGGCAGAGTCCTATGGACTCAGCATGATGCATAGGACTGAACAGAAATGCCTAATGCAAGCAGGGGGTGCCCCTTTTTCTAACACAGTTGATCTCCTTAAGTGACCTGTGAAAAACATTAACAAGCAGCTCCATAGTTGTCTGTTGCAACACAAAATATTTGGTTCATTAGTTTTTGCTGCAGTGAAGAGAGAACATACCATTCCTTCTCCTCCAGGTGCTCCTGAAAAACAGGGGAAAAAGGAAATAAAAAGATGAAGTAGTTTTTACTGCTGCAACCATCTCTACATGTTCCTCTGTCGCCAAGCAGCCTCTCTCCTACATATATCCTGAAGCTCTACAGGAAAAGAACAGTCTTGTCAATCAATGTTCAGGCTCTTTGAACAAGCCCTAGAAAAACAGATACCCCTCAGAGTCTGAGCACAGGGAAAGGAAAAAGTTTGAAAGTGTTCCAATTTACAGCCAAGACCTATTTCAGCAACTCAGAAAGATTCTTTCCCAGAATACTTAGAACTCCTTGCTAGGGAAGGGAATACTTTTTATCATTTCTGACATGCGGGTTTTTCCCCTAATGAAACTAGCCCCATACTGGATGCAGACTGCCTCGGGATTTAGGCAGCCAACCCCAAGCGAGGTTACCCTGCCCATGGACGGTCACTCTTGTTGTAGCCCACAAACACTGGTCTGGGAGGATGGTCCTGTTTGAAAGGAGCCCTGCAAAAAATCCCTCTGCTCCTAAAGTAACCTGGCTACACCTAATGGCAGTGCTTCCTCACCATCAGGAAAGCCTAAACCCAAATGACCTGGCCTGCCAGAATATCTTAATTCTAGCTGTGGACTTCTCCAATGCATCTTCCTAGCCCAGCTTGCTGTGTATTTGCTCCTTCATGAGCCCTAACCTAAGATATGTAGGCAACCCACTCCTATGGGAGGACTTGGGATGGTTGAAGCATGGCTAAAGGAGCTTCCACAGACACTCCTTCAGTAAAACTTAAGTGTCAGGAGTTCCTGGACAATTTTTTATATTCTGGTGAAATTCCCTACATTGAGCTATAATCCACAGCTGAATATATCTGTGCACATGTGATCCATGCAATCCACGATCCAAGATTCCACAATTTGTGCTTTGTTTGGCTGGCTTTTTAACAGGGTAAAATAACTCCAGCAATGGCTCACTCCACTGCGTACCATGATGGGTCTCTGTAGCATTCCAAGGTCTACAGCTGGCCTGCATCCAGGCTCAAACATCGGCTTTTTCTACACAGGAACCTCACCACTAGCTACAGCAACAGTCCCAGCTAAGCAGTGGAAGGATGGAATTCTGCTGTACATGTGCAGTACCACTGGGCACAAGGCTTCCCAAGCAGTGCATGAGGAAGTATTCCTGACACAGATACTTCAAGCAAAATTTTGGGAAGGACTATCTTTCTTCCACCTTCTTACCTCCAAAAATACACGTTAGCATCTGCAGGAGAGGTTCAAAAGCAGAAAGGTAATCTTGCTTGTAATACTACCTGTGAAATACCTACACCTCCATGAAGACTGTTAAAAAACAAACAGCCCACACAATTGAAGAGTTCAATTTCATGAGCCCCTAAAGAAGCTTTTCCAGAAGCAATAAAAAAGAAAATGAAATTTACAATGCAGTTTCTCCACAACAGAATAAGTGGAATGGGTAAAGACACATCAAATTAACTCACACTAGCAGGGGGACCCTCTCAGCTGCCACCCAGAGCATTCATGCTCTAGGATTTCAAAATACAAACAGCCATTACAGAATTTAAGACAAAAGTAATTTTATTGTCTACCAAATCACATCTTATTTTTTTTTCCTTTTACAAATTCCAAAACAAATGAAAGAATTTTTAAAATGCAGTATTATGTAAAAATCCATTTGCCACAGACTACTGTACTCAGTGAAACTAATATATATTTCAGGAGCATGGCCAATTGTAAAAATAATCCTATGAAATAAACATTGTTCATAAAAATACAGTAAAATGCACTTTCGCCATCTCAATAAATACATTTTAACTCTGTTTCCAGTTGGCATTTTAAGCCACTAGATAGCTCTTAATGAAGAAACCGCCTAAGTATAATTTCTCCGTATGCACTTTTACAATTATTGCAATAGCATCCAGAACTGTAAGCATTTTCCTTGCAGTCTTTTGTTTCTACCTTCAGGGGAATCACAGACAGGAGAAAAAATTTATCTATAAAATGTGCTACTCCCATATTGGTTCCCATTTTGGAAAGAATGTTTAAGGCTCTCTTTCTTAAGAAACAGTCCTTAGAACAAATTGTTTCAGAGAAGAATTCTCCAGAATTACTCAGAAAATTTAAGTCTATTGTCCAGAGTCATAGTTTTGGTTTCAATCCATTTAATATATTTAAAATTAAAAATTAAACAGTTAGATAAAAATAGATGTTTTAGAACATCTTAAACAACAGCTAAAAGTCTTCTTAGAAAAAGAAAATCTCGCCCTTTTTTACAAGTCTTGCAAATTTTTAAATCCAAGTATTGACTTGCAGTTCTGCTTCCCATGCACGCACAAAACCACACAATTATATATACATAAATCCCTGATTAAGACATTTTCAAAATGGCTTATTAAAAATATAAAAGTCAATTTCAACTGAAGTCACATTTTGTTTGTCCAAAGAACAGTCATTTCTTCCAAAGATGAGTATTTCTCTTCCTTTCCTGTGATGCTTCCTTAGAGGTTGTCTGCCTGTGTGTGAATCAGTGTTTTACACATCACGCAGCTTGTGACAGTAAGTTAACCATTACTGTGCCCAGTGAATGAGTGCCTTTTAAAAAACAAACACATTCAACTCTGCTTCATGGCTGAGACTATGGCTAAGAGGCTGACTGGGTTATCCTTTCTTTGCTGGACTCCTTCACTTCCATTCATCAGCTGTTTCTGATTCACATGGAGACTGGTATATCTGGCATACTTGATGGACAGAGTAACAAGAAAAACCCAATTAAACCCCTTTGTGACTTCATAGATTCACTGCATCACCTATAGCTCTTCCATTTCAAACTGTGTATTAAAGCTGTTTGCCATGGATGTATGTTCAAAGATCCTTGTCAGGCTTGGTGTCAGTAGCTCCACAGAATTACATGACAGCTGCTGCGAGGTATCACTCTTCAGGGCCATGATCTGATGCGTTCCAGGATCCCTTCTGTCATAGTACAGAGCCCACAGCAAAGTAATCGTGAGGATCATAGCCAAGATCTGTGTTACTCCAATAGAGATTCCTAGAAATCTCAGCACTTGCAATTGCTTTGTTCCCCTCAAAAAAGTGTACATTTTTTTACCACATCCCTATGAAACAAAAAAATTTTTAAAAGTTAGTCAATATTATTTGGTTTGCAGTTCCCAAGGTTTAGCTCATCCTACCTAGTGGCTTTCCTGGCTCCCCAAATGTTCTCTCTTGTCTCCTTCAAACAATACTTTGAAAATTACTTTGCCTGCTTTTTAATCACTTCCATAATGACATATTTAAGTTTTCTCATACACTGAGAGGTTACTGAATGTAAGCTCTAAAAGATCTATGCCACTCTAATTCAGAAATCACTCTGAGTTCCTACCAAATATAACTGTTTTTTAAAGAAACTCAACTGGTTTTGTGAAGGTTTAAAAATCCTCTTAACCACCTTGTTTCTCTCCTTAATTTGCAGGTCTTCAAAGTCAAAGTTGTCAATTACTTTAAACATATCAGACGACTTCTACAATTACCACCACAATCTGAAGTTGAAACAATATTATAGGAAATATCTACAGACTTGCATAACCTCATCAGTTTCTTCTCACCTTTTCTCTTTTATCTGGGCTCATTATATGCCAGCTTATTTAGTTCCAAAGAAAGTCTCCAGAGAGCAGAAAAATCATTACATCCCACTCACCAGTAAGGAGCACTGAATAAAATAACCTTTAATGGAGGACTTCTGACAAATTTCCAGAACACAGGGGGTACACAAACAGACTTTCTTTAGTACTTAGTGATAATAATACTACGTACATGTGGCATTACACCTACTTTTCATTTCTGAACTACTTGCATCTCCTCATTGCAAAAAAGCATATCCACTTACGCTAGTTACATTCTGCCTGCGACTGTGTTTTAAAATTAACTGGCTTAATTTCAGATTTGAATACAGAAACTTCCCTGCCAATTACTGTGATGATGGCATACCAACAGCCAGTTTTGCTTCATATCTTGTGCTGCTGCTACTTAAAGTAACCCAGGCAGGCAACTTGACCCTGCTCCAAAGAGGTAACAATGCACACACTGTATTAGGAATATGGTCACATACGCCACCTCTGCAATTATTTACAGAATAACAATAATTATTATTTACACAGAAAGGATCTGGTGAAAAACTATGTTAAAACATCCCAAGTTGATGTTTCCCAGAAATGGAAACTCATTTCTTTCCAAACCATCAGCACATGCTTCAAATTCTGCGTACATGGCCAACCAATAATTACCACAAAAGGCCTTAGAAAAGCTCCCAAACCCTCTTAAGGCAGCAAGGATCCACAAATAGACACTGGCTCTAGGAACTACTGTACAACAGTATAAACACAAGCTACGATGCTTGTTGCTTAGGAAAGGTGATGCTGAGCCTCAGACAGGATAAAACCTTGACAAGAGGGGCTCTTAGTGACTGGCCTATGTTTATTCTCTATTCTAAACTCTGCAAGACTTCACAACCTACAAAGCTGCAAAACTCAAAGGAACACAGCCACCAAGGGAAAATTCAGAGTAACAGACTGGATAGGATAACACCCCAAATAATCAATAGGCATTGGTCCCAGAAGACAAGGAACCCATCAAGATAGGCACTGTCTTCAAAATGCCATTTTTGCGTTTATATCCTTACTACAAGTTTCTTACAGCTTTCCTGTGAGAAGAAAGCAATTGATCAAAGTGACAGAATCTGCAGACAGGACATGCTAAATAACACTTTTCAATCGCACTAGAATTCCCCAAACCCAACAATTTCAAATGCCTCAGTCCCCAGCGTATTTGATGAAAGTTCAGATTCTTGCCTCACACACAAAATTCATGCTGCAGTCAACAGATTTTCATTGATTATCTAAATTAAACTAATGCACTTTATCATAATGGCACCAAAGTTAAAGGATCTCAATCTCTTTGCTCCATTCTTCATTTCACTGCGTTGGTTTCTAAACATTAATATAGTTTAGACACAGAACAATGAGGGAATGTGGATTCTTTGACGCTTGAAAAGAAAAAAAAAAAAGCTGTAGAAAAAGCATTGTAATTGAACTTGATGAGGAACAAAAATGTCACATTGGTGTCGTCTTGAACTAGAAGGCAGTGCTGTAATTATACTACTCTCAAATTTGTTTTCAATTACAGACAAGCGGACTGCATTTTAATACTTTTAATAACTTTAAGGAAGAAAGGTACATGCTAGTCACAAGTTAAAAATACTCAACCACAGCAGTATTCAAATTCAGTTCATTCATTGCCTAGAGGAAACATCCATTAGCAGAGAGCAGTAACATTAATGCCTGCATCTCCTGCAGTACAGACACATAATTGAGATGAATTATGCCTGAACTAGATAGACTGCCTCCCTGCATTTAATGATGTTCTTGCAGTTCCGCTCTAATACACATTCAAAATCAGTTTTAAAATTGAGAAATATCCAGCCACCCCTGTTATCCTCACATTCATGCATTTTATTTCTGCTTATGCAACACATTCATAGTTGGTAGCCTGCAATCAAAGGGTACATAAATATACTTCCCCTGCAAAAGTAGAAGTTTGTCACTAAAAAGGAAGCTCCTGTTGACAACTCAAAAGTAGTATAAAACTGTGCAGCAATCATTCAGAAGAATTAGTTTCAAATTCCCACAGAGCTATGGATTAAAGACTTGATTCATATTTATTACAAAGGCTATTTTATCTTCTCAGTCTTAAAGTGGAAACAAACCAGATATTTCTGATTTATTGCAACATCTCAGAATAAGGAGCAGATCTTAAAGGCATTCTCAGAGTAGGAAAGAGAATCATCAGCATACTCAACAGATCTCTTGTATGCTCAAATTTTGAGTATACTGAAAGTATATCAGAATACAAAAAAAAAATATTGACTATGCAATTTTGATTCTTCTGAAGATACCAACTCCTACCAATCCTTTTGTCTAGGTTGCAGTTCCTGCTCACAAGATGGACAGAGCTCCCCTTGTCCACAGACCACAGTAAATCTCTTGAGTTTCTTCCGTGTGTCATGATGCATTTCCCTCACAACCACGATCTAAGGTTAGACTGCTCCATGGACTGCACCAAAGGTGAAGCTCGTCAGAATAAAAGCAGTCCAAGATGACTAACACATTTGAAAAACAGCTTTGAAAGTAATACTCTCAAACAAAACTCTAAGCCACCTTTCTTCCTACAAAAATTGTATTGTGAAGGATTCTAACTTAGACTAAAGAAAGCTCCAAAATCCCAGTAGAAAATTGCAGCACAACTGCAAAAAACCTACGTGACCAATCCCAACCAAAACAAACTTCAGTTTTCTGAAGTACTACAAAGAATTTTTCTGAAGTACCAAAATGAACTTGCAAAGCATTTACATAAGCCAATTTTAGGCTGGCGAGTCTAATACTATCAGGCTCCCTCTCAAACTACCAAATTATGCAAGTTTGTTTGGAATCACTTTCTAAAAAGGCTTTTCTCCTTCAAATCTCCAAAGCAGAAGTCAGACTGATTAGCTTTGCAAGTGCAAGCTGCTTTTGCATGATACTAATAAACACATTAGCAAGCACACCCTATGAGCCTGTGAAACAACTCACAGGCAAGGACCATGGAAAAAAAACATTTTGCCAGCTAAATATTGTACATCTCATAAAGCAACAGTATTTTTGTGGCTGGTAAAACAGAATAGAGCCTGTCCATTTTTTTAAGGGATTATGCAGTAGAGAAGCAAAAATATTTTTTTCTGAAAGCTGAGTCTATCCAAAATGCTCTGGGGTATGGTAGGGGAAGAACCATAAATACGCCCTTTAGGTTTCTTTCATAAAAATGCCAGGCAGGCTTTATTAAGTGGGTCTTAACAAAGCCCTGATTTGTTAATCTACAACATCATCATCTTTGGCTGTTAATTTTCTACAAGTAGAACCAAAAGAACTTGAACATACAAAGTGCACAGAGAATCACTTTCCTGGAACATGGCTAGGGGAATGAAATATTAGCAGAAGAGATAACGTAAGAAAACCTTGCAGTTTCAACAAGACACTCTAATGACTAGTACTCCTCAGAATTTTCTGAGCTTCCCAAGCTCAACAATTTGTTTTTCATTGAGTGACACTGCTTATGAACTCCTGCCTTTTCACATAAGCAGGAAGGATGCTCAAGGCAAATGAACATTCTGCAGCTTCCACACACTTACACACCTTGAGCACTCTCTATGGCAGAGTTGGTCTGTGTGGTGTCAACACTGGCAGCAGAATTACAAAAAAAACCCAACTATTATTGCAAATTGAGTCACAGCTCGTTCTTCTTCAAGCATGAGCAAGAGACTAAGCTTCTTCTGGGGCCTGCAAAAGCGCTTTGCAATTCAGAGACTAACACTTCTAAAGTGTAATCAGCACTGGGAGCTTTGCCATAAGGCAGCAGAGTCTCTACAAGTAGCTGATGGAAAGAAAACAGCCTCTGCCACTGTCTTTTAGGTTACCTAGCACAGACTGGCCTGAGGCACTGGCCTTTTGGCAGCTCTTACTCCTCACTTCCTAGTGGAATCACACCAGGCCTAGGATGGATGTCTGAATGTCCATAATAAATTACATCATTTCAGCTCATACAGTCAATGACATACAAATGCATTTCAACAAAACCAGACTGTTTCCTGGCAATAGCTAATATTCATCTTGGCTTGTTTTTACAGTGGATCTCCCCTGCTTCAGAGGTATCTTTCCAGAGCATCTCAGCAAGAACTACATAATTAGATTCTTGTAAGAAAGTTTTGAAAGCGGTAAGAGACTGGGACAAGATAAATGGTCCTTTGGGTGATCTTCCATAATGCAGAATTTCATTGTCCGCTGGAAGGGCACCTCTCGGGCTCATCCTCCTTTCTATACACCCTATATTACTTTTAAAGAAAGCAAATGAAGAATATATCTCTTCTCAGAATCTCATAACCACTTAATGTAGACATAGGTTTTGCCACTACTGGACTACCTGGCCTGTTGGTCATTCTGCTATTACTGAATGCACAATTAAAGATTTTCAGAGGTCTGTTAGCATAAAAAAAAAAACCAAACAAAAAAACCAAAACAAAAAACCCAAAAATGGTAGGTATCAAAGCAGTCTCAGGGCAAACGTGACTGCAGACAACATGTTTGTGAGAACAGTTAAAATTGCATAGTAGAGAACATACTTACTTGTTTGTGTAATTTTTCACCCTAAGAACAGTAATGCCTTGCTACCATGATCACCTCCCTCACCCATTTTAAACAGATTTTCTCCTGATTTTAAGGCTTTTGGTTTAGATTTTTATTTTTTTTTTAATAATAATCCTAGTGTAATGTAGTAGAGTTAGAGAGAAAGAGCATTTTCACACAAACTTTCTGTGCATTCTCACAGTGGAGCAACTGAATAACCTACGTCCTTGCATGAGCCCTGGGAACAAGGGAGCTCTCATCTTCCAAAGGCCTTTTCAAAAGCATCCTTCACTGTACAACATACTACCCCAGTCCTCATTACTTCATGGAAAGCAGAATTTCTCTTCTTTTGGCAATCTGGAGACTGGACATTACACTAAAACTATTTGGGCTTTTTTTTAATTTCTAACTGAAGCAAATTTCAACTCCAACCTAACCGTTATAAAACAAATATTTAAGCACATCTCAGACGTTAACTGCACTTCTAACAACTCATCTCGCTTCCAGGTAAGGGTGGGTGGGTTGTTTCTCTCCTTTTTCCTTTCTTTCTCCCTCTGCTTCAGCACTAATCAATAATAAACATAAACACAATAAATACTTACCATAAACACAATTACTCAACAAACCCTTCTCCTGCACTGCAAATTATGAGTTTGGAAAATGGATCAGGAAGAACGTACAAAGCCTTCCGAAATATCCACACTTTTCTTCTTACCTCCTGATAAAGGTCACTGAGATCCTCATGATGTGCCTGCTTAGAGCATCCTGGGAACTCTCTGACACAACAGGAGTCAGGTGGCCAGTCCATCTCTGTCATTTCAAGCCAGTCCGTGAAGTACACCACCCCACAACATTTAAACTGCAAAGGAAGGATTAGCCAAGATCAGCAATGATGATGCTACTTCTTCATAAAAGCAAGTCATCAAAAAGCTAAATAAATTCCTATTAATGACTCCCAGAACATTTATGTAGGACTAAAAACATCTACAAGAGCTTCTGTGTATCCTCTTTTGCTGTGCTTTGACATAACGCTGACATGAAAAATGTAGTGAACAATGAGCACCTCAGAAACAGCCAATGATACTGCTCTGCCATTTAAATCCCAACTGCTCCCTCAGAGGATGCTTCACAGAAATTGACCTACCCTGACCTATCCTTACTACAAGGAACTAACACATAATTTCATGTCAAAAGGGTGACTAATGAACAAGTACACCTGTGGCAGAAGAAATTAGTAGGAAAAGGTGATTAAGGTCTTACTAGTGAAGACTATTCCTGCAAGGCTAAAACTATGGATACATCTGTTGAAAACCAAATGAGAAAAAACACAGATCTATCTGAATACAGAAAAAAAAAAAAAAAAAAGATTTTAAAAATGAGTGAAAAGGTATGGAAATGACAAATGCTGAAAGGAAAAAGGGAAAAGGAAGGAAGGAAGAGGTATTACACTAAAGTGAAAACTGCAACAGAACAAACCATAAAAGCAAGAAGTCTGGCTGCAAAGCAGATGAGTCATAATTGGCTATAAAAACCACCTGGTCTAACAACCTGTCTTCTCCTCTGCAAAACACACCAAGAGAATTAAAGCCAAATGACCCGTCTACAACACTCCTAGCTGCTGTCACATAAAAAAGGGCTAAAGCAGCTATATTCAATTTTCTTTGGAATTGGATGGCGCATTGATATAATGGAAAAACAAAACAAACAAAAAAAAAAGCCTTGCTGCAGGAACAGGAAGCTGGGGGTTTTCGTTTGGTTGGTTTTGTTTTGTTTGTTTCGGTTTTTTTTTTTTTCCCATCTGGATGTTCCCTAGTACCAGCCTGAGTTTGTAAGTCATCACCCGGTCCCTCTGACCCTTGGGCTTGGGAACATTTGCCTCCCTGTCGTGGTTTAAGGCCTGCCACACAGCCCACTCACTGCCCCCCCCACCTCCTCCCTCAGCTCCTGGAGGGATGGGGAAGAGAATCGAAAGAATACAACTCCCACAGGCTGAGATA
>WYDI02038163.1:0-54229 GCA_009867235.2 Psittacus erithacus | reverse complement strand
CCCCTCTCCAGGTTTCCTGCAGCCCCTTTAGGCACTGGAGCTGCTCTGAGGTCTCCCCTTCAGGAGCCTTCTCTTGTATAAAATGTATAAAATATAATTTAATAATATAATTGTGCAAAACAAGCGATGCACAATGTGATTGCTCATTGCCTGATGCCCATCCTTGAGCAGCAGCCCCCAGCCAGCTTTCCCCCCAGTTTATATCCTGAGCATGACATCGTATGGTCTTGGAATATCCCTTTGGGAAGTGGGGGTTGCTGTCCCCACTGTGTCCCCTGAAGCTTCTTGTGCCCCCCTCATCCTTGCTGCTGCAGCAGTCTGGGTAGCTGAGAAGTCCTTGACTCAGTGTAAACACAGCTCAGCTACAGCTACAACATCCGTGTGTTATCAGCATTATTCTCACCACAAATCCAAAACACGCTGCACCAGCTCCTGGGAGGAAAATTAACTCTGTCCCAGCCAAAAGCAGGGCACAGGCCAAGGCCAGAAGTAGTCCCAGGAGGTTGCCCAGCCGTTCGTGCTGCCAGGAGGAGATGGAGCCGGGCTCGCTGGTGGCCCGTGGAGGCAGCCTGAGACCCCTGTGCAGGTAGGACTTTGAGAGGTAAGGGGAGGCTGGGAGCAGCTTCTGCAGGAGAAAGGCTGGAGATGGGGCTGCGAGCCCCTCACTGTGGGGACAGGGAATGGTTTGTGATGCCCTTGAACCCCCCTTTCCTGTATCCTTTGGAGGGTGAAGGGATGGAGGGGAGAGGGCCTGTCCTATCTGGCTGCCCCTCCTCTGAAGCTGGGGGTTCCCAGCAGCACCCCAGTGGGCCTCTCCCCCCCATCCCCACCAGCTGAGGATCCCTGCCCCTTTCCATGCCTTCCATACTCCAGTGCGACTCCCTGCTCCCCCAGCCCTAGGGAGATACCCAGCCTCATGATCCAGGCTCCCCTCCCGGACAGCCCAACCCTGGGCTTTGTTTAGCCAGGAGAAGGGGAGGCTGTATGGGGCAGGGAGAGCCCTGGCTCCCCCTGGGATCTGCCCTTGGGGAGGGCTCCTGAGCCCAGACACCAGCCTGGGGGCTCTGAAAACATGGCCCCATCCAGACAAGGCGGGTGCCCCGGGGGGATTTTGGGGTCTCACCCTGGCCGTGCTGCTTTTCCGGCTGGCAGGAATTTCGCCCGTGGGTTCTGTCACTGGGGCCAGAACTGCCGCTTCTCGCACGACCGAAAGGCAGCCCAGATCTGCAGGTACTTCCAGAGTGGGTTCTGCAGCTACGGAGAGCGGTGCAGGTAAAGAGGCAGCAAGGAGCGGGGCTGATGCCACAGGGATGGGGTGGGAGCCAGAACATGTCCTGCTGGGCTGATGGGACCCTCTGTCTGTCCAGCTACGAGCACATCCAAGAGGAGCCAGTGCCGGTGGGGACGTGCTATGGCCCCGTGCCTGCTGTGCCCCGCAGCTACTGGGGCTCGGAGCCTGTGCCCATGGCCATGGCCCGGGGCTGGGGGGGAGCCCGGCGCAGCTTGGCCCACCCTGCTCCAAGCGTGACACACGTGGCCTTCAAGTTCCCAAGCATGGAGGTTGAGGGGCAAAAGAAAGCCAAGGAGAACATCCCTGTACCTGATGATGTCCCTTGTGGGGCCATAGGCGGAGAGGCTGTCCCTGCACAAGCTCAGGAGGCCTCAGGTAGGTTCCTGGGGATGAGTGAGGCTGAGGATACCGTGGTGGTTGGTCACGGTGGTGCATCCTAGGCATGTTTTTTCCCCACCTCCCTCCATCTGTGGGTAATGCCCAGATGTGGGAATCAGCTTTTATTGTGGTTGGGACCACAGCTGTGGAGCCTGTGCTCTGCAGCAGCCATCCTGCCTCTTGGATGGTGGCGTGGGATTTGCTTTTCCCCTCTGAGAGCTCTCCTGCCTGCAGGCTCCCAGCCGCGAGCGCTGAGACTGGATCCCAACTCCTCCAACCCTGGGAAGGAGACAGTGACAAGGACTGACCTCGCAGAGGTGGGCTGGGGGTCTCCTGCACCGGGCAGTCCCTGTCACCCCATGTCAGTCCCTGTGGGGCAGTGGCAATGGGCAATGCTGTGTGGCTCCACCTGCAGGTCCCCAAGGAGCCGGGCGCTGTGGCAGCACCTTTGTCCAGAGAGGCACTGAGGGCCCGGAGCGAGGCCGTGGTGTGCGGCATCTGCATGGACCGGGTGTACGAGAAGCCACTTCCAGAGGAGAGGCTCTTCGGGATCCTCCCCAACTGCAGCCACGCGTATTGCCTGGGCTGCATCCGCAAGTGGCGCCGCAGCCGCGACTTCCAGAGCACCGTCATCAAGTGAGCAGGGATGGCGATGTGGTGGGGTGGTCACCGTCACCCTTTCTGCACCCTGAAATCCTCTCCTGGGTCTTGGGAGAGAGCAAGTTCCCTTTGGGAACAGGCATTTGGGTGTTGTGATGGGGTTGAGGATGCTGGATCAGGCTGTAGTGGTGGGACCAGCCACTGTGGGTGCTAAGCCCATGCTCCCTGTTCCCTTTTTGGGACCTGCACCCATCTCCTTTGCCAGGGCCTGCCCAGAATGCCGTGTCACCTCCAGTTACTACATCCCCCACAAATACTGGGTCTCGGAGGGGGCTGAGAAGGAGAAGCTCATCAAGACCTTCAAGGCACGGACAGGGTGAGTGTGTGGCACTGTGGACTCTGCGCTGCTCCAGGACCTGTACCCACAACAGTGCTTTGAATCCCATAGGAAAATCAGGTGCAAGTTCTTTGTCCAGAACCGCGGGTGCTGCCCATTCAAGTCAGACTGCATCTACCTGCACGAGCGGCCTGCCCGCCAGCCACCACGATGCAGGCAGCAGCACCCAAGGATGCCCGTTGTAAGTGGGGTGGCACATCGGGGGGGGCTGTGGCATGGCTTTAGGTTGGGGTTCATCCTGTCTCCTGTGCTGCAGGACCCTTCTTTGGAGAGCTCTGATGAGGAGGATGAGGAGCTCTGTGTGCTGGAGTGGGCTTTCAGCCTGGCTGTGGTGGAGGCAGACTTCCAATACTCCAGATACGGTTGCGAGATGCTCCTTGTGGAATTCAGCGACTCTGACTAAAGCCGTGGGGCGCCGCACATAGGGTGCCCTTCTGTTGGTGGCAAGGGAATGTCTTCTGGGAGGGAAAAGCATCAGCTTTTGATGTGTTGGGCTGCTCCCAACATTGGTTTGGGGTGCTGCACCCTGGATGGGATGGGGAAATCACCCCCGTGTTGATGGACCCCCAGCAGGTCCCACATCCCACGGGAAGCCAGGGGGTGACGGAGCTGGGGGGAGCCTCAGTGCAGTGGGGCACAGCCCCTCTTCTCCTGCCCTCACCTTGGTGGTGGAGACCGGGGTGGGGGGGCGGGCCGGGGCTTGGTTTCAGGCTCGCGGGGGTTTAGTGCACACGGGGCCGGGGGGGATCTGCGGGCGCTGTTTTAAACTGCTTTTAGCCAAACTGGGCGTGATGAAATAAACCGGGCTGTGAACGACCACCGCCGGGGCTGCGCTCTAAGGGGGATGCGAGGGTTTGCCTTTAAGGGCTTATTTGCATAATGAATCCCATGTGCATGGGAGGTTGATTTGCATATGTGGCGCGCTTTTCCAACGGGGCGGGCCCGGAAGTGGAGCGGGTGCAGGTTCCGGGGCGCCGGCACTGGGCCGTCTACGGGGGGAGAGGGATGCCGGGCACCCTCCGGTCCCCTCTCCGTGGTGTGTGTCTCCCAGCGCGGGTTGCCGGGGGGCGGGCGCCGGGATAACCCAGCCCGAGCGCCGGGGTGTGGGGGCCCCCGGGGGGGATCAGGGCTGCTCCGGGCGGGGGGCACCGCCAGCAGCACCCAGCGGTTCCCCGCTTGTCCCGTTGAGCGGGTGGTGGGGAGCTGCGAGTGCAGCGGGTTTAGGGAGCTTGGCGGGGGCTCCTCGGTGATGCTCCTCCATCCTCGGGTGGTGAGGATAACCGCAGCTCCCCCTGCAGGTAAGGGCAGCCCCCAACCTGGAGCTGGGGTGGGAGGCTTGCGCCAGAGCGTGTCCTGCATGGACCCGTCCTCCCTGCACCTTCCCCGGTGCGCCCCATGTGAGGCCTCTCCCCGATTCCCTTGCAGGCGATGGAGCCGCATGGGCTGCCCTGGCTGCGGAGCTTGGACAAGCCGAGCCGCCTCCTGCTCCACACCCTGGCCTCCAGCTCCTGTGGGACGCTGGCTGCGCTCCGGATGCTGCAGCGGGTCCAGCCCGGAGAGGGACCAGGGCCCGTGTTTCCCTGGCAGACCTTTACTGCAGCCCTGTGTGCCAAGGAGCCTGTGCTGGACGGGCCGGAGGGGGCCCTGGCTGTGTGAGTTGGATATGTTCCCAAAACTGGGTGTCCTGGAGGAGGTTTGGGGTGTCAGGTGCCTGGTTCAGCGCCGTACATCCTCTTTCCCATGGTCTGTAGTGATGTCACGGTTGTGGCAGGGGCCTGCTGGTCTTTGCCTGCAAAAGTTGGTGAGGGTATAAGGCATGGTTCAACCTGGGTTCGGAGTTGAAGGAGCATTTGGACAATGCTCTTAGCCATATGGTTTAGCTTTAGGTAGTCCTGTGAGGTGCAAGGAGTTGGACTTTATGATCCTTATGGGTCCCTTCCAACTTGAGCTGTTCTGTGTTTTCTGCCTCCTCTTGTTTCCTGGGCCCATTAGACCCTGCTCCATGGGAAACAGTGATTTAGGGATTTGCTGTGATGTGTCGCCCTTCCCTTTTCTCCCCTTATCCAGGAAGCCGCGGCTGCTGCTGCTCCCTGTTGCATGCCAGAGAAACCTCTTCTCCCTGCTGCTCGTGGTGCAAGCCCAGGTGCCGGGGGGCTGCCTTGATTGGCTGCTCCAGGCTTTGGAGCAGGATTCCCATGTGGATCCCTGGGTGCAGGTGCTGGGGAATCTGCTCCAGCAGGAAGCAAGGGCAGCAAGGTGCTGCCCACCTCCTGGTCCCTTGTCTTCCACATGCCAGCAGCAGCTTAGGTGCCTGGGCCAGAGAATTGCCCAGAACAATCCAGAGGGGAGAAGAAAACTGAACTGGTGCTTCAGCACACAGCCCAGTGGCACTGGGGATGGGGCTGACTCTGTGCTTCACGGTGGGAAGCTCAAGGAAGTGTCAGAGTTGGATAAGGAGAGAGAAGGGAAGAGGATGCTGCTGGAGGAGGTGGTGTTTGACCACCCAGGAATGCAGGAGGTTGGGGATGTGGCAGGAATGGAAGAGGAGACACCAGAGGAGTCTTCAGGAGACAGATGTGCCCAAAGCCCAGACGGTGCTGCTCCGGAAAGCTCCCAGCAGGAAGCTCCCAGTCAGATCTCCCAGGCAGAGCTGGCAGTGGAGGTCCAGTCCTTTCTCCAGGTACCAAACAGGGTTTGCTTCCCCCTTCCAGCCACTGAGCCTTTACACTGATTCCTCATCTCATCCTCATTCCTTCATCTCACTTTCTTGAGCTCCATGGACCAAGGCTGAAGATGCTGCTGCAGAAGGAGTCCAGCGTAAGTGTTGCTTCTGTCTCTCTCCTGGAGGTGGTGGTCTCAACGGGCTCAAGACAGGGGCTCTGGAAGGGATGAGAGAGGAGGTGGGTTTACAGTGATGGCTGGAGGCTGCTGCCACCTCCTCTTGGCTCAGGTACCTGCCTCCACCTCGCAGGGGTTTGCTGTGTATGGGCAGCCTGTGGGTCAGCGCAAGGGGTGGCAGTGAGGAGCAAAGCCCTGGAGCTGTATTTTGTGGTTGGTTTATTATGACTCAAGGTTTCCCTCCAGCACCTGGATCTCAGCATCCCTCCTGAGCTGCACATCCTGAGCAGCTGCTCTCCTGCCCAGGTAAGTCTCAGCATCCCCACTGCAACTGCAGGTGCTGCTGAGGGCCTGCTGCTGTCTCTAGTGTCCCTAATGTCGCTCTCTCCTCTGCATCCCAGCTCGAGGGGCTGTGCTCCTTCCTGCAGCTCTCCACATGCCCCGAGCACCTCCTGGTGCGTTTCTGCAGCTGGTTGTTGGTTCTCAGCCCTGAGCTCAGCTATGCCAGCGCGGCCACCCTGGCGCAGCAGCTCTTCCTCAGGCGAGTAAGTATGAGAGCAGCAGAGGCTTCCCACCCTCCGCTTCCCTCACCACCATCCCAATCTGCCTTTCCTTGTCCCTAGGTCCTGTCCCTCACCCAGCCGCCCTCCCGACACCTTATGGCTGCTCTCACTTCATTTTGCTCCAAGTATTCCCAGCCCTTCTGTCGTGTCCTGGTGGCTGCGGTCCTGCAGGAGCCTGGGGAAGGTGTGGTGGGCTCGCAGGAGGCTTTGTCTGGTGGCAGATGGAGAGGGGTCATGGGATGCATCCATCAGGAAAGGGAGCCCCAGCTTCTCTTCTCCTGGTAGATACTTGCTGCCCAAAATACGTTAGGAACCATGGAGGAATGGTGCTGGCTTTATCTGGGCAGGTGAACACTTGGGAGTGAGGATGGGAGATGGGTTTACAGATGCCACGCTGGCTCCCAGCATCAGTTCTCCCAAAGGGAAGCTGCCATCTCTCTGCATGGACTAGAGGGTTCCTGCCAGCTCCTAATGCTGGGGCCAAAACTGCCCCAGGCAGGCTCTGCTGGCATGAGACGAGGGTCCTGCAGGATTCACTGCCACAGTAGCATTCCCTTCTCCTAGGGATTGATGCAAATTAAACCCTTACTGCAGATGGGCACAGGATTATCCTGAGCAGTAGAAGGGAGCACTGGATGCTTTCTGGGTGTACCCCTGTGTGAAGGGGTGCCAGGGAGGGTTGGACACATCCCCATGGATTTGGCAGCCTCTTCAGGCTCTCTTCCCCTTCTGCTTTACCCTTGCAGGTGCTGAGCAGACCAAGCTGGTGTGCGAGCTCGTGGAGGAGTGCCTGGAGCCAGACTCTGTGCGACTGGTGCTAAGGTAAGAGATGACAGGAGCAGCAGCTCCACTCAATGGGTCCGGCTGCTCCAACCACCCAGGAGCCCCATGGGAGCATCACATCTTCTCTTCCCCGTCCTTGGCAGCCAGGTCTTGGAGGTGCCTTTGTCAGAGAAGCTCCTGCCGATAGTTCAGGCCGTGCTGGGGCGGCAGGTGAGGAGCCCCGTGTCCCCCCACGTTTCCTTGCCGGCTCCAGCAGCACCGGAGCAAGGACCCGGTCACCTCCCTGCCTGTGGCTCTTCCAGGAGGTGCTGCCCCCTGAGCTCTTTGATCTCCTGGTGCTGACGCTGTGCCGGCAGGCCCCAGCCTTCAGCACGTCGCTGAGTTATGCCGGGCTCGTGATGGCCGTGCTCACCATGTACCACAGCCAGGTGAGTGGGGCCGGGCTGGGGCCCTGCGAGCTGCCCCAGGGGGCTCTGGCGGTGCAGCTCTCGGCTCCTCGCTCCTCTCCGCCCAGGTCACCCCGTCCCACCGGAGCACCCTGGCCGCCGCGCTGGACCGCAGCAATGCGGCGCTGAGGAGGTCGCTGCAGGCGGTGCTGGAGGGGGCCGGGTGAGGGGGATGCTGTGCTCCTGGGCTGCCCCAGGTGATGGGAAACAGACAGGTACCTGCGAAAGCTGTGCTAAGCGTAGTGCCAGTGGGGTTCCCTGGCCCTGACGCCATCTCCTCTTTCTCTCTTCTCCTCTTTCTCTCTTCTCCTCCGCCCAGGTGAGCACCAAAGAGAGCCACAAAGCGATGGCTTCCTTGGGCAGAGCCTGCTGTTAGGTGGTGGTGGCTGCAGCCCAATGCCTCTCTGGGCTCACCACCAGTGCGATGGAGACCCAGCGCGTGTGGGCTGTGACTGGAGCGCCCCTGCCTTTGCCTGGGGCTTCGCAGGGGTGCCTTGCGCTTGGCCAGCCTAGGTTGAGGTGGGCTATCACTGGGCAGCACCATCCCAGCCCCACACATGCCGTTAGGCTTGAAAATGAAGGTTTCTTGGTTAAACAATGAATATGTTTCCAGTTGTCTCTGTTTGCGCCGTGTCTCAGTGGCCTCCCATGGGTGTCATGCCACACTCAAGATGGCGACCTCAGCCTTCCCGCTCCACCACACTCAAGATGGCGCCTCCCGCCTTCCCTTCCCACCACGCTCAATATGGCGACTCCCTGCACGCCCCTCCCAAGATGGCGGTGGAGGAGGAGCTCTGGAGGGCTGCCCTGGCGGGCGTTTCAGGGCCGCGGCTCTCCTTCCCCAGCCCCCGGCAGTGGGGGCACCTCAGGTCCTCGTCTTGCCCCGCGTTGGCAAAGAGCCCACGGGTGTGAGGGGTGGCCGGGGTGAGCGTCGCCTGGAGGGGGGAAATTGCATCGAGGTGACTCTTGTAGATGGTTTGTGCCTACAAGGTGGCTTTTTTAATGGGGGACAGTGCCTCACTTCTGCGTTATTGCTGCAGTAACGCCGGCGCGGGAGCGCTTGCGCACGTGAAGGTGGGCTGCAGTGCTGCTGCCCCGGAGGCAAGCTGCCCCTGAGGCAAGCTGCCCGCCGGGGAGGACGCGCTGCCCCGTCCCGGGGTGTGCTCTAATGAAAGCAGGTTTTGTGCCGGGCAGGGCCCCGCGGTGCCTGGCCTGGCAGCAGGAAACGGCACAGCCAGCAGAGGCTTTTCTCTGCTTGAGGTCCCCTTTGCTCATTCTGCTGCGGGTGTGATATCTCCAACCCTGCAGGGCTGGGTTGAGCATCCGTGTGGCTCGTCGGCCCGGTTTGCAGGTGTCACTTCCTGCTTTAATCAACTCAGATCTGCTGCTTGGTTCAGAATGGAGCAAGGCAGCCGCGGTGCTTCCTGTGTGTGCCTGCACCCTTGTTTCGTTTCTCCCCAGCATCAGCGCTCAAAGCATCAGGCTGCTCCTTCCTGGTGCCAGGTCTGCACAGTGGTTGGACTTGATGATCTTAAAGGTCTTGTTCCAACCTAAATGATTCTACAACTCCAAAAAGCTAGGAAAGCTTGCCCTCTCCTTGCCCACAATGGCATCCTGGTAGCCAATGTGAAGTCATCTTGTCCAAACGCTTTCGACTGGAAGTGTTTTTCCAACGTTGTGGTGGCTCAGAACATCTAACAAGCAGCATAGCATGGTGGAGTTTGCAGGTCCTTAGTTCTTAATGCCCTTAACGTGTGGCTGAATTAAGACAGAAATTGATCTGAGACTGTTTGAATATTGTAATTTTGGACCAGGTATAATTAACCATTGTGATTTTTATCATGGCTTGAAGGCACCAGGGCACAAGGGGTATGATTTGTGCACGTTGGCTAAGCTAATTTCTGAGTGGTACAGCAGTGATCTGCGAGGTTCTTTATATCTCATCTGCTGGGATTTACAACTCTCAGGATGCAGGAGAGTGGGATTAAGATGAAGACCTGGTAAACTTGAATTTTCTGCTTTAAATCTGCCTTTTTTCTGATTTACAGGGACCTCTCTATGTCACTTTCCTGGTTTTCAGTGTGGCAGTGGTGACACTGCCCATTGCAAGGTGTTCAGTGATGTGCTAATAAAAAGTGCTTTATAGTGTGACTGTTCCCAGGTTTTTGTCCTGTGTCCTTGAAAGCACCCACTGGAAACCTCACCTGGGCACGTTTTGATTGGAGGACTGGAAAGATAACAATGGGAAAGAGTGGATGGACTGCGAGGCAAGTAGTGCTGGAGTTTTAATGGAGGTTTTGAAGCATTGCATACTTCAGGAAGGAACTGTTTAAGAATTCATAAACATTTCCATCTGCAAAGGGAGAAGAGGGATTGAAACATGTAGGTGAGACATGTTACTGCTTCAAGTTTGCTCATTAATGTTTTAATCCAGCCAGAGGAATGAAACTGAAGCATTAAGTGGTGCTCTTAATGCTGAGAGCACAGATTTCTGACTATAGTAAGAATCTCTTAAGCTGAGGTGACACGGGACTGATGAGGCTTCAAAGTCTACATTAGCTGGAGGGAAGAAACCTCCAGGGAGCCGAATTGCTGATGTATTTGCATACCAGTGAGTTAATAGCTGAGTATATTGAAGCTATTGTAGGGCTGCCCAAACTATGACATAAATAGAAGTTGTGCCCTGATCACCAAGGTCTAAGCCTGTTCTTCTGGCTTTATTAGGTAGCAGCCTGCAGTCTTTATAGATTCCCTGCAAAGCTTCTACCAGTGACCTCAGTGTCATTGCCCCCAGTGCTGTGGCTGTTGGTCACATGAAGATGACTGAGGACAAACTCATCTCCAAAACTCACCTGGTCATCAGCTTCCTGGTGTCCTTGCTGAAGAACTGGAAGGATGGGCCGTGTATATCTAGAGCACTGTGGGAAAGCCCCAGTGCTCTATGCACTGGGCAGCAACAAAGGGTTTGAAGTCTCCTGGCTGCAGTGTGCATCTCTCCTGATGGATGCTTGGTTTTGTAGCTGCTTACTGGTTTCTTCAGGCAGCAGGCTCACTCTCACAGGCTGTTCTTGGCTGCTATGTGCAGTATGCCTCTGCGCTTCGAAACTCATCTGGGTGTGCTGGGAGCTGCCTTTTGGGCCAGCCTGTGTGGTTTTTGCAAGGAGCAGTAGTGAGGGATCAGTTTTGCAGATTGCAAGGGTGGGAGAGCAGTAGTGAGGGATCAGTTTTGCAGATTGCAAGGGTGGGGGTCCTGTTCTGGGAAGCATAACATTGTCTGGTGGAGAGAGCCGCCTTAGCCCTGGTTTTGCTCCTGGTTACAGCTTATCATGTACTGTGGGTTCCTCTGTGCAAGATGGCAGTCATGGCAGGAGAACTGGAAGCAAACCCTGGAGACGCTAGAAATGCTGGTGGAAGACTCCTTGTTTAGGTGGTGGTTGGTAATACCTGCATGGAAAACTTCGCTTTTTGACTCCTCCGGACCCTCTTAAGAGCTTTAAAATCCAGCCTGAACAGTGCAAAGTGGTGGATGCGGCGTAAGACATCAGTCAGGTTTTATAGCTCAGCAGAGCCTCATCCAAGAGCAGAGAGCGAGCCAGGGCTGGGTTTGTCCTTGTCCTGATTTATTAGCAGTGTTGGTGAAGGGAAAAGTCTGAAGCTTTGTCTTACACATTTCCCAAGTTGTATATAGAAGGCAGTGTATAATTTTCAGCCTGTTTACTCAGGGTATTTGACAGTGGTTCCTTATCAGCTTCCTCTTCCATTTGTAAAGATTTACCTCCTTCATGGTATGGAGGGAAATTCCCTTTTTGGCCTAATTGTTTTGGTTTGTTTTAAAGGAAATTAGTATTATGCAGTTGCATGGGTTTTCTGTCTACTCTGCTGCCTTCTCATTCTCCCATGGTGAGTTTTGAACCAGTTTCATGACAAGATGATGCCTCCACTCCCGAAGTGGCATCTTGGTGTCATGGTGGGACAGTGGAGAACCTCCTTTGGGTGGGCAGAGGCGTGTGAATGCTGCACTCACAGATGTTATTCAGAGCCACATAGGAGCCAGACCCCCTTAGTCCATGCAACACTATTGAGAAGGGCTGAAACTAATTTTCATTTCCCATTTCCATTCATTTTCCTCAAAATGGTCCATATCCATCCCCTGAGGGGCTGCCTCTTTCCCCTACAGTTGCTATGTCCCCTCTTGCAGGAGAACTGATAGTCCCCCTGCTTTTCCCTGGAGAAGCTTCAATGACAACCTGTGAATCACATGCATGTAATCCCTAATATGCTGATGCAGTTTTTGATTGAGATCTGGTGGCTGTGACACCCAGATGTGAGGCTGAACCACTTGGGGGAAGGCTTTGCAGGCCCTTTAATTCAACCTGAAATTTAAAACTGAATCAGAAGCAGCAAAACCTCTCTTTCTTGTCCGTCTTTTGCCAACAACCTTTTAATCATAGTAAGAGAATCGTGTTCTCCCTTGTGTAGTCTGATGGCTGCCAGGTCCCTGTCAGCTGGGGAGACACAGGGCCGCGCAAAGATGAATTAGCTGGAGGGTTGGGATGTTGTTTTATGCTTGGGCCTCCTGCACAGACCTAATAAATCATGTTTGCCGCATCAGCAGTAGCAGCCAGTGTCAGTCTGAGCAGCTTTCCTCTGAGAAGTGAATAATCCAGATGCCCACGGGCTCTGTGATCTGAGCTGCAAGTTCAGCCCAGCCTCAGGAGGAGCCCTGGGAAGATGCCGTTGCAATAGGTTGCTGCGTTGCTGCTGGGACCTCACTCGAAGGAGACACGAGGGGCAACGCCAGAGCCCAGAGCCCCTCACTGCTGCTCATCTCTTGGGGCTGGAGATCTCCCAGCGGGGCCTTGTTCATCCCTGCAGAACAGGTCTGTGCACGGGGAGCTGGGCTGCTTTTGCTTGTTGCTCTACGCTACCTAGATTGCAATAATGATTTAAACGCTCATATGTTAAAAATAAGGGCATAGAAATCCCTGGGTGCTTTTTGAAGCTTCTTGAATGGGGTTGTTTGCAAAGAGGAGCATTGCCTCCTACTGAAGCACATGTGTGTATGGAGGGAATAGAGAAGCTTTTGAGTAGAAACATTCTTTTCTGTTGTGGGGGGCCAATGTGATGGTGTCTTAAGGTCTGTGTCCCCCACAGAGCAACTTGGTGCAACCTTGGACATGCCAGGACACAGAGCAGAGGCCACAGAGCCTGATTTGCTGCCTGCCTGGTGCCAGGCTGCTGCTCTCAGGGAGGAAGCACGGTCTCTGGAGACAGGGCCAGCAGGAACTGCTGTTATATTAAGAATATAGAAAGTTGACAGAAAATAAACTCCTTTGTATTCCAGCCAGTCCTCAGAGATCAAAGGGGCTGAGTGCAGCTTAATTTCTGACTATCACCTATTTAACACTATGCATCCAGTTGTGTTAAATCGAAACTTTCACAGTTACAGGTTTATGGATAATGAAGTTTATAGAAGCAACAGAAATACAGATTTGGAATTGCTGTTGATAGATTCTCTTACTGTATTAGCTCTCAAATCCACAGCTAGCCAGTGACTGACTGAGCTCCTGTGGAAAAAACCAACTGGTGATTCATTAAGCTTAGTTCCACCTGGCTATCACCTGATGGAGATGCAAATCTTACTAAGGGGAGGAGAGAGGAGCAAGCCCATCAACTTGTCTGCAAAGTGGGGTCCTACTGAGATGCCACATTTGTACTTCTGAGAGAAGTGGAGATGAGGCTGTAGTCAAATTACCTGTTGCTGCTGTCATAGATGGGCGGAGCAGCCACTTTCTCACTTTGGTGTATTTATTATATATAAATGAGGGATAAATTGAGTTTCAGTCAACTACCACATTGTGCTAATCCCTTCACCACGTATCTCAGGGCCTCATTCCTACACCAGGCTGTGCTGGTGGCAAGGCAGTGGTGTGCAAAGTTGTCTGTCCCCTGCCCCCCTGGTTTTGTACACTCTGCTCAGCATCATGCTTTGAAGGTGCTTTTACTTCCATGCCCTGTTACAGGAGCCTTGGCTGCAGTCTCTCTTGAGGAGGAGGCACATGGTTGGCTAGAAGAAGCACTCAGCATTAAAATAAATAGTTTAGATTCACGTGCCAAAGCAGATCCTGGAGGAGGGGAATGGCATTAGGGCGATGGGGCTCCATCTGCTGAGTCTCAGCCCAAAGGAAGGGTCTTCTCATCTGCTTGAGTCTCCCCTTTCTGATATGAAACAGTGCCTGGAGGCAAGGCAGCCCAGGACCGGCAGTGCTGATGCAAACCTGACTTTATGCCTGGAGACTTCAGCAGTGTTTTGAGATAACAGCCAGCTGGGAAACTCACTGGGAGACTGGGAAAACACTCAGCTGCCTCTGGATGGACATGCATGGATGTACTGTCCTGCAGAGCGGATCCAGCTCGGTCACCCCAAGCCCTGAGCATTCTCTTGCAGCTTGGGCCAGGCACCCTGCTTGCTTCAGGGAATGTCTGTCTGCAAATCCTTGTCTAAAAAGAAGCGTAAGCGATCACTCTTGCACATGCAACTTGTGGAGATGGACAGAAAAGGAGATGGGCAGAAAACTTAAAGGGCTAGAGAAGAAAGGAAATCCCAGGGGAAGTAATTTTAAGGAAAGGCAGGGGGTATATAAGACTGTAAAGCAGAGTGACACTTGCAGTCTGCCTTTCAGCATGTCCTTTGTCCTGGCAGTGTGAACTTATGATGTGTTAATTGTCATTAATTGTGCTAATCATGCATACCACAGCTTGTGTTGCTGGGTACCTGTGTTACAGGGAAGACGGCACGGGAATTTGTGGCTATCCTTCCCCTAAGATGACTCATGATTTCTCAGCAGCTCTGCTTTTGGGTCAGGTCAAAGCAGGAGGTGTTTGCCCCAAGAGGGGAAAACCCATCCCTGGGAGCTTCAAGGACATTGGAAGCCCTGACCTGGTGGGAACCACTGTTGAAGGCCATTTCCAAAGCTTTATCCCACTATGGCACAGATTCTACTTCAGAGCTGCAAATGGGTTCTCTGAGCCCTCCCAGGCTCTGGGGCTGCATCCTGTGCTCTGGCTCTTGCTGATGGATATGTTGGGCCAGCCCTGCCCCTGGACTGGAAGATGCCATTTGCTGGCTGACCTCTCCAGGCTTAAGAGGTTTGCAGACCCCAAGGACCTTCCTTGTTCCTCTTTGTACATTAGGGTCCCAAGGGCTAACAGCAGCTGCCTGCCAGCAGCCTGGTCCCCTGTAGCGCTGAGCACCAAGTCTGACTCCATATAAGCTCATTAGGGGAAGAAAGCAGCTTTAGAGGATTTGAGCAAAGGATTGGGCAGGAGAAGGGGCAGTGGGGGTGATGGCTGGGGAGGAAGTAGGGCTACTAAGAGGGACAAGAGGGATGTGGGTCCTGGGAGAGCAACTTCCCTACATCAGCACATATGATGCTATAGGGGCTCCTCATCTGTTATCCTGGTTTAACCTCGTGCTGTGTCCCCCATGCCTTCATGGGGGGGTTCCCAACTCTTTGGAGGTGCAGAGTCCTGAGCCTCCTGCCAGGGAGGTGCTGAGACTCAGGTCCACTCTGCTCTGCAGACACCAGGCACGGAGAGAGCAGCCACGGTCTCTCCCAGCTCTGCCACCTCCAAAGAGTGGGTGCAGGATCCGGCCCCGCGCCAAAAGCAGAGGTTCTGTGACCACCTGCAAACCAGTCAGCCCGCCCCAGCCCCGTGCGGGAGCTCCGGGACGCTCTCATGCATGTCCTTTAAAGGCCTGCTCACAGCCAGCTCTTCCCTGGCAGCTCCTTCTGCCGCAGATGCGGTCTCTCTCCCCTCCGGAGAGCTCGCACCGCTCGGGGCCCCGGCACCCCCAACCCCCGTCTGCCGGGGACTGAGTGCTGGGTCCGAGCTGGGTGGCCCCAGCATCTGCCTTCAGCTGCATGAGACGCGTTCAGGCAGGTAACGACCCGGGGAGAGCTTGGTGAAGTGGCTGAGCCGGGAAGAAGCGCTTCCCAGGGGGGTTATTTATGCTGTGCTGCGTGCCTCTGTATTTCCATCATAAAGAGCGGGTGGCTGGGAATCTGTCTGAGCTGTAGGAGGCAGCAGGGTCTCCTGGGGGTGTTACAGAGCGAGTGCTTTACATCAGGGACCAGCCCTCAGGAAAGCGCCATTGTGATGGGTTTGGCTGATCCCTGATGGCCAGGGCACTCCTGAGCCCCTGGGCAGAGGTACCAGGGACAATTTCCAGCGTATAGGCATGAAATGGGCTTGTTTTGGGATGAACCAAGTACTGCTTGCTTTACACCTTTGTCAGGGCTAAGATCTGGGAGATGGGTGATGGCCCCACTCAGGATGGGGGCAAGATGGATGATGGCCCTGCTTGGTGATGGGATGACCTATACCGAGCTTGGCCAAGGCTCTGTGCAGGCCGGTGGGACTTCAAGCAGTCCCTGCTCTCTGTCCCCTTCAATCTCTGCTGCATTTCCTGTCCCGGCCCTAAAAAGCCCTCTTTCTACCACGTATCTGCATGTCTGTGGGCACAGCTTCTGAGGAGACACATCCTGCAGGAGAATCCCTTCAGCCTGCACTGGGAACAGGACTCTGTGTACTTTCTGCTGGCTTTCTCTGATTTTTAAACATTGCAAAACAGCCTAAATGAGATGTCTAAGCTCCCTTGGTCTCAGGAATCTCTTCTATTTGTCTGTCTGGGAGCCAGCCTGGCAGGGGGATGCTTGGGGTACAGCAGGTTTCTCCCACTCTGCCATGGGTGCTCTACCAGTAGGTAGGTGCAAACTTATCTCCCCCCCTTGGAGATAACCCACATCAGGAGCCCCAGTTGTCCCATGGGAAGGGAACAGGGGTAATCCAGCTTCAACACTGCCCAGGAATGGGGCTTGTATTAAATTCCTCATTCCATCGCTCTGTGCCTGCCCGAATCCCAGCAGCATCCTCCCAAATTGCAGCGGGTCTCCCCACCTCTTTTCCCACAGATGCCTCCACACTAAAGCAGAGGAGCTTGGAGCTCCTGCTGGGTGAGAAAATGCTTTAAAAATATAACATTTAAGAGGCGTTCTCCCATCTGCGCGCAGTTAATACGTGTCTCTCGTGATAGGTGTGCTGGTCCCGGAGCCTCCGCGCTTCGCAGATGAAGCCGCTCACAGGGACCTCACTTGGAGAGGAGGAAGAGGAGGCACAGGGGCTCACCCAGGGGCACCGACGGCGGCAGCGGCAGAGGATAAAGGGGTCCAGCCCCTCACCTCAGAGGTATGTGCATGACAAGCTCACCCCATGGATTCTTGGGGTGCTGGCAAGGATGGGATGGGAACAGTAGTGCCAGGCAAGGGGGCATCCTGGCTGGAGCATTCTTTCAGCACAGGGGTCCCTTCTGCAGCCACCGCTTGTAGGGAATGACCCCCAGGCTTGCAGGAGCCTGACTGTAGCCCTTTCTGGAGCCAGAAGCAAAGTTTTAGGGTTCAAATCCTGTCCCAGTGGGTGCTGGTCTCGAGCACGAGGCACTGAGCATCATTTTGGCACAGTGGCCGCTTCTTCTGCAGCCACCATTCCTGGAGAATGACCCCCAGGTTTGCAGAGAGAAGAGGGAAAAGCCCAACTGTGTCCCTCTCTGGAGCCAGGAGCAAAGTTTGGGGTTCAAACCCTTTCCCAGTTAGCTGCTGGGCTCCAGCATGAGGCCACAGCCCCTTTATCTCCATGCATTGGTGATCTGCCTTCCTCAGTGTGCTCCATCATCCCAATGAGCAGGGATGCTGCAGAGCTGCCAGACTTCCTTGCACCCAGAACAGAGTTTTGGGGTGGCGAGACCATCCTGGTGCACTTTTTGGGGAGCAAAATCCTGTGCAGTCCCTGTGATAGTCATGTGAGATGATGCCTGGGCTCTGCCAGCAGCTGGGTCTGTTGTGCCTGGGGAGAGGCCAGTGAGCAGTAAAGGGTGCTCAGCAGCCAGGGCAAAGGGAAATAAAGCAGTAATGTGCTGAGGAGAAGCAGGGCCGTGGGCTGGTGACTCACTGCTGGCTGGAAACAGCTCCGGCCGGCTCCTCCGTGCCGGCTCTGCAGTGGCTGCTGCACCCGTGCCAGGGACAGCAGGGATAGAGACAGAGCAGGCTGCAGGGGATGCTCAGAGAGGACCCAGGTCTGGAGTAGCAACCCATCGCAGAGTGCTGCGGTGCTGGGGGAGGGCAGAGCAGGTGGGATACTGCCTCTGCTGCCAGAGTTTCTTTGGGGGTTACCTGGGTTTCTCTCCATAGGGAGCAGCAGGCAGAGCTGGCCAGGCTCCTGGTATCTCCAGATGAAGGTAAGGACAGCCCAGCATGGGGATGGGGGGAATGGAGTGGGTTTTGCACTCTCCCTCCTGGAGAAGCATCATATGGGTCCAGCAGGAGGGGGTCCCCTGGCCTGGCAGCAGCTGCATGCAACCCCACACTCATCCAGCCCTGGGACCCCAACCCCATTCCCTGCATCTGCCTCAACAGTGGTGACCTCAATGTCCTCCCACTGCCTTGTCCCAGCATCCTTCACCCCACAGGGGTATTTTGGGGGGTACCTGCCCCGAGAGCCTGCAGAAATGCCAGAGAGGATTTTGGGATCTCCCTTCAAGTGGTGTCAGGCTGGGGAGGGGACACCGCTGCCCAGCTCCAAACACCCTTTTCTGTCCCCAGGGAGAATGAGCAGTCCCCAGAGGCACCCAGATGGGGTTTTGGCTGGGAGTGAGCAGAGCGTGGAGCACGTTGGTGAGGTGAGAGGGGAGAGGAGGGCAGCAGGTTGGGGGGCTGTTCCCTCAAGCCATCTAAGGCTCATGTGGACCCCCAGTTTCTTGGTGCTGCTTTTATTGGGATGCTGTCCAGCACCAGGGAGGGGTTTGCTCCAACAGTGCCCTTGTGCCCCCCAGGTGCCAGGCACGGACAGGCAGGAGGTGGCTGTGCATACCAGGGACAGTGCTGGGGCCAAGGAAGGTGGGTGAGGCCCCTTCCCACATCCCTCCCTTAGGGGAAGACTTGGAGAAGCTGGGGATGCGTGTGGGAACAGCGTGGCCTGATGAGGGTCATCTGCTTTGATGGGGGCATGGGGAAGGGAGACTGGCCTGGAGGGGCCTGAAGCCCCCCTGATGCTGGGGGAAGGACTGGGGTGGTCCCACACCATGGGCACTTGCTATCTGCTGGGACAGGAGGGCAGAGGAAGGAGAAAAGGCGAAGGAAAAGCCTTCATGTGTGGTCTCTCCCATGGCATTGCTGCCTTCCTGCAGATGCAGAAACCCCAGAGGAGCCACTGCTGAGTTTCCCCAGTGAGCTCGCGGTGCTGGAGAGACTCGGCTTGCATGGGTAAGAGCAGAGAGCACCTCTGGGGACTATGGGACAGGGGGGTCCCATAGCAGAGCGCCGTATGCTCCTGGGATTGGACTTGCCTCCTTTTCCACTGCACAAGAGCCATTCTCCAGACAAGGAGCACTTGGGTTTCCGCTTCTGGAGGTGGCTGGCAGCCCTGCGAGCAGACCAAGGGCATTTTCAGCATGCAGTCCATCCCTGACAGCACTTCTCTTTCCACAGGGTGGCTCTGACAGAGCAGGATGTGGAGGTGAGGGCTGGAGAAAGAGGAGGCTGGGGAAGGGGGACACAGGGACTTGCTGGCTCATGGTCCCAGGGCTGTGCCCTGCTCCTGGCCAACCTCCAGGCACCGCAGTCCCCTGGCAGCCACAAATCCCTTTCCTGGCGATGCAGTTGGCGTTTGGAGGCAGCTGCATTTCCACAGCAAGATGAGCCCATCCTCGGCATTCCCACCGGGTGCTCTGCAGCTTGCCAAAAGCGCCCCTAAGCCGGGGAGGTGGTGGAAACCGTGCTAATAAAAACCATTTTGCTGTGAGAGCCAGGGCTGAGTCAGGCTCTGCTGTCAGCTGGGACCTGCAGTGAGGGCTGGCATCTGCCTGGCATGTGCTATTGCCAGGAGGGCTTGGGATTGACACGCATTACCCATGGGGCACGTCTCTTGGTCAGGATGGCATCTCATGGGGACCATCCCCATCATGCAGCAGCCTAATGGCTTCTGGGGCAAATGCTAACTACCCTTCACACTGCCCTCCTTGGTGGCTTGCTAAGGGAGTCTGTCTGTGCCTTGGGGACAGCAGTGCATGGCCCTGGTGGCATCCCTGTCACCCTGTGTCCCAGCTCTCTCCCTCCTGCCCGGCAGGCAGCCTTTGCCCACCTCGCCCTGGCTTTTCGCTGTGACGTGTTCACCCTGCAGCAGCGAGTGCAGGTGGAGAAACGGGCACGGGATGCGGCAGAAGAAAACATCCAGGAGGAGCTGGGGCAGTGCCGGGCTGCTCTGGAGGTAGGTGGGCATCAGGGCAGGGGGCTGGCATCTGCTGGGGACATCCAGCATCTGGCCCCAGAGGGGTTTGGACAACCCAAAGTCCTGGCTCCAGCAGCTTCATCCTTTCCCTCCACAGAGGCTGGGTCCATTCTGCACTGACACAGGCTGCAGGGAGACACTGGAGCAGCTTCAGCACAGCCTGGCCGTGCTGGCGGCTGCTGTGGAGCGGGCAACCAGTGCTGCCGAGAAGCTGGGGGCTGTACATCAGGTCTGTGATGTCTGCACCCTGCGAGGCTGGGAGCTATGACGGGTGCTGTGGATGGACTTGGGGACCCATCCCTTGGATTGCTGGGGTTTGTCTCTCCTCATGGTGCTGACATTGACTTTGTGAACATGGCATGACATGACAAAGTTCTTCCCTGTGAGGGTGGTGAAGCACTGGCACGAGTTGCCCAAAGAAGCGGTAAATGCTCCATCCCTGGCAGTGTTCAAGGCCAGGTTAGGCAGAGCTTTGGGCAACCTGATCTAGTGGAAGGTGTCCCTGTCCATGGCAGAGTGTTGGAACTGCATGATCTTAAGGTTCTTTCCAACTCAAACCATTTTATGATTCTGTGTTTGCGTGTACTGGGTGCAAGGGATCTGCCTGCAATTGGGAGCATTTGCACCCCCTGTTTGAATGCACAATGCAGGACAGGCAGGGACCTGGATCTTTACGGGCCAGGGAATGGGGAGCCTGATCTCCCATCCTGCCTGGCCGCAGGAGGCCCGGATGAGCCGAGCAGCAGAGGTGATGGTCCAGCATGTGGAGAACCTGAAGCGGCACCACCTGCGGGAGCACACGGAGCTGGAGGAGATGAAGCGCCTGATCCAGCAGAACTCCCGCAACCGGCAGCTGGCAGAGACCCAGGGTGAGGTGGGCTCTTCGGGGTGTGCATGGAGCGATCGCATGGGATATGCTCACAAACCCCTCCAGGGGGTCAGAGTGACCCTGCACCAAGAGCCAGCGGGTTGAGCAGGCTGGGACAGGGGATGGGTGACAGCTGGTACCCGGTGACAAATGTGGGTTCCAACGCTGGTGAAACAGCAGATGCAGCGTGGGAGCAGGTGCTGGTGGCTGGAATGCAGCAGGGAATGCAGGGCAGGGGGACACAGGGCACACAAAGGACACTCTGTCCCTGGATTCCAAACTCCATTTATGCAATTGCCATGTGTGAAAGCAAGGTCCTTTTGGACAGGGCACATGAGTAACGGGGATGCTGAAGAAGGACACTTCATCAGAGACTGTAGCAGCAGGACAAGAGGCAATGGGTTCAAACTGGAACAGGGGAAGTTCAGGTTAGATCTAAGGCAGAAGCTCTTCCCTGTGAGGGTGCTGGGGCACTGGCACAGGGTGCCCAGAGAAGCTGTGGCTGCCCCATCCGTGGCAGTGTTCAAGGCCAGGTTGGACACAGGGGCTTGGAGCAAGCTGCTCTAGTGGAAGGTGTCCCTGCCCATGGCAGGGGTTAGAACTGGATGAGGTTTAAGGTCTCTTCCAACCAGAAACAGTCTGGCATTCTATGACTTGTACCAAGCACTGAGCATGTGGCCAGGACAGCTTTTGATGGGAGGGAGGTTTGTAGCCATCAGCCCTGTCTTCATTTTTGGAGGTGATGTAAGGCTGATTCTCTTTGCTTCCAGATGACACAGAGCCACGGCTGAGGCCTCATCCCCTGATGCGAACTTTCCAGCAGGTAACTGGTCCCAGTTCAGCAGCCCCAGTCACCACCTCCCAGTGCACTGCTGCTCTCCCTCACCTGTGGTCCCCATGCACCCACTGTCCCCAGGCGATGCCATCCCTGCCAGCTGCTTGCTGAGGGCAAGGTCTGCTAGAAATGCCAGGGATGAAGCACAATGTAGGGGTGGCCTCGGAGGGGTGCACGAAGACAGGGTGCCCGAGGTTGGGTGCTGCTTGTCCCAGAGATCTCAGGCAGGTCCCTCTGCATTGCAGGGTCATAGCGTGAGAGGCGCAGGCTTGGCTGTTCTAGCACCAGCTCGAATTCGGCACTGATTCCCCTACAGCTCAAGAGGTAGGGGAGCGCTCGGGGAGGGGGTTAGGCAGCCCTGCTGGCACGGCTTGAAGCAGTAAGGACAGGCACAAACCTCTTGGCTTTGACCTTCCCTCATCCCACCAGCTCTCAGGCTTCCCCCCTTAGCTCCAGGGCCAGTGGGAGGCTGGCACAGCATCCATTCTCCTTGGTGTCCCTGTGCTAGGGAGGCGATGGGGAAGCAGGGCTTGGGGAGCACGGGCAGCGCTCACCCCCAGCCCCTCCATTGCAGGGGTCTGCGCGCCGCAGAGTCAGCATCGCTGTCATCCCCAAGCAGCTCTTGGTAAGGACACGCGCAGCAGGGACGGAGAAGAGCTCCATGTTCCACTGTCAGACGTGTCCCCAGGCTCAGTGCTGCCGGGGCGCTGGGTCCCCACTGATGTTCCCACCTTCGGTGCCCAGCCAGGTGCCAGCCTTGAGAGCCGAGTGGCGCTGGCCGGTGAGCTGGAGAGGGACGGGGCCCAGCGCTGGCGCAGCACTCAGAGGTAACTGCAGTGGGTGGCACGGCACCGGCTGCTGCTGCCCCACAGGGCACAGCACAGCACCGTGTCCTCTTTCTCCCCAGGAGTGAGCTGGAGCCGCAGGGCCAGGGCAGTGCTGTGACCAGGGACCCAGCAGCTGAGGCACAAGACAAAGGCTCAAGTGCAGGGAACAAGGAGCCGGAGCAGCTTGGGCTGATGTGAGCAGAACCCTATGTGTGCCCAGCACCCTATGCGTGCCCAGTATCTGCCTGTGGCTGCTGGGCTCCTTGTGGTCCTAGGACTGCACATGGGAACGGGCGGGGGAATTTGGTGATGTAAAGCTGGGATGCTGCTTGTCTGCCCCAGTGTGACCCTTCTCTGCCTCAGTTTCCCCTGTGCATTGTGGGTTGCCTGTGCCCTCCCAGGCTTGTTGTGTTTGGATTTGCAAAAGGGCCAGTGAGGTCTGGGGTTGAGCTGAACCTCCTCCTTGTCCCCAGCTGGGGCAGAGGAGGGATTCGCTCTCCTCTCCTGGCTGATGAGTGTCCCTGGTCACCTTCTCTTCAGGTCCAAGGGGTCCCCAGAGGTGCTGTGGCGGCCATGGCTCTTCCTCCCGCAGCACTACTGGGTTTTCTTCTGGCTGCTTCTCCTGAGCATCACCTTCCTGCTCCTCATCCGTGCCCTGGAGCTGCAGCGGCTGCAGTCTGTGGCATCGCCCAAGGCCTAAGCCTGAGCAGGGAGGGGGAGACCCTCAGTCTCCATCATTGCTCCTTCCTCACACTGTAAAACACCACATCCCTAGAATAATAAAATTGGAGGGAAAATGGAGGGATTGTAATGCTGGAGCGCAGGGAACATCCTGTGGTGGGACCTAAGGCTTGGCTGGCACCTCCTTACAGGCACAAAGGGCTCACAAACCTGCGGAAGCTCTCATCGATGCTATGAGTTTGCCTGTTCTCAGCACACTCAGGGGTGCAGGGATGCTACCACACAATCCCCCTGTGCTGCAGACAGAGACCAGAGTGCCCATGGCCAGTGGGTTTGCATTAGAGTCATGTTCCCCCCCCTACGCTGACTGGACACCCTCCACCACGGCATGTCCTCAGTCCCTGCTCCTGGGGAGCTGCAATTAAGATCTAATGCCCATTTGCTGCTGCCCGGGGGATAAAGGTGGGGCTGGAAGGAGCGAGGTCAGCGTTCAGACTCTCTCCTAGCGCCGCAAAGGGCTCACAAACAGAGGGAGCTGTTCCCGATCGCTCCAGCGTCTGGGAAAACCGCCTGGTTTGACGCAGACGCCCCGTTTCCGCGTCCGCCCCGGCCTCTTTGTGCTCCAGACCATGGATGGGCTCCGTTGTGCCCGCATCCAGCAGCTTTGCAGGGAGCTGGTGGGCTCGAAACACCTCTCCCGGGCTGTGAGAGGGAGGATGGGGGTGGTTCTACACCAGGACCCCCGGGAAGAGGCCCGAGGGGCCATGGGAAGGAGGGATGGAGGTGCTGGGCTGGGTGGCCCCACTGGCCGAAGCCACCGGCGGTGCCACGGGTGACTCACGGCGACATAACCCCCGCCCCGTGCCCTTGAGTCACCATCCCCAGCCTCGTGGCAGGTTGTCCCCGTGTGTCACCGGAGCTCAGTGTCCAGCAGCACCCTGAGGACACCGGCATCCAAAACCACCTCAAAGCACCAGGCCAGGAGCGACCTTCAGTGACTGCAGCGGCTCTGCCCCAAGGTACCTTCACCCTACAAGGGACCATTCCCACCCGGGTCCCCCCATCACCCCAAATATTTCCCCGGGGGCTGCGGTGCTTCTGGCCACTGGCTGGGGTGCGGGGCTGTCACCGAGCAGGTCCCCTCTGTACCACAGCTCCCTCCTGTTCTTTATTTTTGGCTGGGGGGGGAAGTACAGCACAGAGCGGGGGTGGAAAGTGAAGCGGTTTGGTTTGCTTCCCCGAATCTTTGTATTTCCTTTATGAAAGTCTAGTTTCTCACCCTAAAATTAACAAAAAGACCCCGCAAACAACCAAAAGGGCAGGGGTTGTGCTGTGCGTCTCCTCCTCCAGCTGCTCCAAACCTCCCAGTGCAGCTTGGGGACCACTCGCGGGTGGGTGATGTGGGCTCAGCCTCCAGCTCTGTGGTACCCTAATTGCAGCAGCACAAAGCCGGAGCACCCGGACCACCCCCCCGGTCCCAGCGCCGCGCTGCAGCAGCCGGGACACCCGGGTGCCCCCGGCGGGGGGAGATAGGGTGGGAAAGGGGGAGGGAAGAAGAGGAGGAGGAGGGGAGGGGAGGGCCAGGCCAGCCAGCAGCGGCTTGCGGATCCGGAGCTCGTTTCCTGCTTTCTTCCGCCGCTGCAAGCAGCCCCGAGCGCTTCCCCCGGGCTGTGCCTCAGTTTCCCTTTCCGTCAGGCTCTGGAGGTGAGTGAGGAGTGGGTAGGGATGTCAGGGCTCTGCTGTTTCCCCATCCCCGTGTCCCACAGCTCAGATGCAGGCTGCATCCTACCGGCCGGTGCCCTCTGCCCGCGGGGCTCGGCTGGGGATGGGGGCTGCCAAAGCCAAGGGGTGATTTTGGGGTGCTGATGGGGCGGGAACACAAGGGAAATGCTCAGCCTCGCCGTGCCCGTGTCCTGTGGGATGCTCGGGATGCCGAGCCGGGATGCTCGGTGGTGGGGGGGTGGGAAGTGCTTTGCCTTCACTGCCCCATCCCCAAAGTCTCTCCCGGAGGCCCCTCGCTGCTTCTCGCCCCCGGGACAAAAGGAAAAGAGAGCAGCCCCCACTCCTCCTCCTCGTCCCCGTTCCCAGTACTGCCAGTGCTCCCAGTGCCGACTGGGCTGGAGTGGGAAGAATTTTGCTGAGCGCTTTTCCCACATCCCACCCCTCTGCCCAGTGCAGGCAGAGGGATGCTCCGAGGGCCTCGGGAGTGAGTCCTAAGAGGGGGGTTGGGACTGGTCCCATCGCAGAGCTGAGCCTGGGGGACACAGTCCTGTGCCTGGGGTGGGTGAATTTTTGGTACATTTTGGTAACATCCATGGTACCTACCCCAAGGCCCCACAGGGACAACAGGGGCTGGGAGTGAAGGAGAAGCAGGAGGAGGAAAAAGATGTGGGATGCAAAGCCTGGCCCTGGGCAGAGTTCTTGCGCCGAAATTCAGCTACAAGAGGCAGCTCCCTCCATGGGGCTGGTGGTGTGCAAGCTTATACATCCCCCAGGTGTGGCTGGACTGTGGCTTGTGAATCCCCTGCAAAGGGAGCACCAAAATGCCCCGAGAAGTGCTCACTTCTGCTGCTGGCTGCACCTCTGAGGGGGGATTTTGGCATGTGCTTTCAGGGGGGGAAGCTCCTCCACCATGATCCTCCATCCCCACTGCTGCCAGGCTCTGCTGTCGTTATCACTGGTGACTGGTTTGTCCCTTCTTCTCCAGTCTTCTCCCCACAGCTCAGTGCTGGGGCCTCTGCCCATGCACCCACAGCCCTGCCTCAAACCAGGGGATTCACAAGGATTTTCACCTCCCTCCAAGAACTGGAGGCCTTAGGGCCCCCCCTGAGATTGCTGGAAGGACTTCCCAGGGTCCAGCCCGGCTCAGCAGGGGTCCAGGGATCTCCAGGCTGGATCCCAAACCCAGAGCAGCCTGGTCCATGCTGGGAGCCGTCTCCCAGAGGCTCAGCTGCGGCTGGAAATTCTCCCAGCTTTCATTAGCTCCGTATGGAGCTATGTCCTTCCCCACCCCGTTTCCATGTGCCTGGAGGACACATAAGCTTGTCTGCAGCCCAGCACCCCCAGGGCAGCCCACCCTGGCCATCTCCCCAGGGGCTACTGCTTCTCTTCATGCAAGGACACCGGGGAGACCCCGACGTACAAAGCAGGATGGGATGTCCCTGCTCCAGGGACACTCCACATGCATCATTCCTGGGTGATGTCCCCACCAGAGCCAACACGAGCTGAGTCAGGGCTGGCTCAGTTCTCCCCCCTTCCCCCCCAGCTCCTGCGTCCAGCTTCCAGGAGCAGTTTTAAGGGAAGAAATGCAAAAGACACCCATGGGGAGAGCAGAGCCGGAGGCAGCCTGGCTCAGCACCATCCCTGGCCTTTGGGGGTTGAAAGCTGCTTATTTGCACCAAACCAGCAGGAATTGAGTATCCGGGGTGTGAGGGGGTTCTGGGGTTCTGTCCTCGCTGACAGTCGCTGGGGGGTTGAGCCTACTAAAGGGGATGTGTGCCAGCACAAGCATCGTTTCCGTAGGAAACTTGGTGTAACACAGGGTGTGTTGTTCTGCCTCCTCCGAGCTTCCCTGCCCGAGTGCTGGGGCTGGAAAGCTTTCCTGGGAAGCGTACTGCCCCTGGCATCGTGTCTAGTGGGAACGGAGGCCTTGAGCTGGGTGAGGTTTGCAGCACTGCCTCAGTTTCCCCAGGCTCAGTCTGTCCCGCTGGTGTGGCCAGAAGGGCTGGAGCACTCAGGGGAAGAGGAATCTGTGTCTGGGTCTCACCGCCCTGCTGTGAACGCATCGGCCTTGTCCTCTGTCCCCATGCTGCTGGTCTTGGGACCCACCAGAGGGTGCCAGCTCCTGCTCCATCCTGGCTGGATGCTTTACCTGTGTGTCTGCCCAGGAAGGAAGAGGTTAAAGTGCCCGGATTTCCTGACTGTGAGGGAAGGTGACCTGCAGAAGTGCTTTGCAAAGCGCCTGCAGGCATAGGGAAGCTGCTGGAGTGAGGCCAAACTTGAAACCCATCTGGAATTTGGCCTTTCCAGCCTAAATTTAAGCCCAGGCTTAAACCCCTCCATTCCCCCACCCCACCGAGGGCAGCTGGGCTCAGGTGCTGCCTCATTCCCCCTCTGGCATCATTCCTGCCAGTAACAGCAACAGGAGAGGGCAAAGAGCAATGGTTCAAAGGTGGGAGTGTTCCGGCTTCCCAAGGCTTTCACCAGTTCCTCCTTGGCAGTGTCACAGATTTGTGGGGCTGGGGGAGGCTTTCCCAGCCCTGGGGCTTTGCAACAAGGGCCAAGGCAAAGCTTTGTGCTTTGTGCTTGGGGGGGCAAATAGAGGATGGCATGGGACAGTGCTGAGGGGGTAATGCCAGGAATGGAATAGGGATGCAAGGAGTGCTGGTCCCACGAGGGGTGCCAGGAGTGTGTCTGCCAGGGGATGCAGAGGGTTTGGGGTACCCATGGGGTGTGCACTGCACCTCTCCTCCTGCAGGTTCCCTGTTTTTGGGGCCGTTCATACGCTGGTTTGGGTGTTGGGGGATTTGGGTTTCCCCACAGGTGCTTCCTCTGTGCTTATCTGCTTCTGCCCTGTTCCAGGGGTGGCAAAGGCAGAGATGGCGTGAAAAGTCACCCCGCTCCTGTTGCAAAAGCCAAGCTGGTGGGATGGGTCCAGTCCTGCTCCCCTGGGCTGGGTCTGGCTGGGTTTGGTTTGTCCCTGCACCCAGGACCCAACTCCCAGTCCCTCCCCTGGTGAGGCTGAAGGCGAAGAGGAAGGAAGTGGTGGATTTGTTCCAAAACACCTTGCCCCGCTGCAGGCACACGCTGTATGGAGGAAGCCGCTTGCTGCCACCGCAGCCGTCCCCTCCCCTGACGTCACTGCCCAGGGTGACACCGTGGCTTGCTGGGTGCAGCACCCAGGGGAGACTTCAACACCCGCTGCCAGGAAGAGCCACCCAAGAGCACCCCTGGGTGGGAAACCTCACAACAAGACACCAGGTATGGATGGGACTTGGATGGGTTTGAGGATGAGGGTCCAGGAAGGTCGCGTCCCTGCTTACCTCTGCTGTCCCTCGCCAGGCTGCGGGGTGAAGCAGGATGAACGCTCCGGCCAACCCGGCCCATGCCATCTTCGAGAGGTTCCTGCGTGCCGGGGAGTGCCGGGAGGTGCTGGGCTGCTTCGGGGAGCTATGCCAGGAGCTGGGGCTGCAGGGCAGCGGGCTGCAGCTCTACCATGGCCTCAAGGCTGCCCTCAACTACTGGAGTGCCAAGGCCCTGTGGAGCAAGCTGGACAAGAAAGCTGGGCACAAGGACTATGACCAGGGCACAGCCTGTGCCAGCACCAAGGTACTGGGCATATTGAGTGCAGGGTTTGGGTCCCTCCTTGCTCTTTGTCCTTGTCATCAGTGTGAGAGCATCACTTGGGCACCCTGGCCCCCACCCTGGGAGGATGGGGAATGGGGTTGATGGGGTTTAATGGGATAGGGTGTTAATTAGCACCACTCCTCTCCCCATGGCATGATGTCACCTCAATGCCACCCAGCCAGCAGCGTCCTTCCTCCTCCTGGCTGCTCCTCACTGGGGACACATCATGGGAGGCTGCAAAGGGGCAAAGCGACCTGCCAAGCCCATTTTGGAGGAGAGGAGCTTCCCTGGGGCTGGGGCACCCTATTTCTGTCCAAGAGCTGATAGCTTTTATCTCCAGTGTTGGTGCTCCATCATCCCCCCAGCCTTATGCAGGAGATCAAACCCGAGTCCTGGTTTTGAGCCTCCTGAGATCTCCCCATTCTGTGCTGTGCTCTATCTCACTGAGCACTTTGAATTGCTGCCCTGGCTAAAGGCAAGGTTCAGGCAGCCAGAGAAGCGAGGGGCTCCCCACAAGGCCCCCCATTTTTCAGGGAGAAGCAGTGCATGCAGCCCAGGGGACAGGGGACTAGGTGAGAGAGCCAGATCCTGACCTGGGGAAGGAGGGAGATGCTGCCATACTCCTGCTCTCTGTGGGCTGCCCGTTCCCTTCACACCACCCATCCCCTTGGCAGTGCCTGGTGGTGGGGGCCGGCCCCTGTGGGCTGCGGGTGGCCATCGAGCTGGCGCTGCTGGGTGCCCGCGTGGTGCTGCTGGAGAAGCGGGATTCCTTCTCCCGCAACAACGTCCTGCACCTCTGGCCCTTCACCATCCATGACCTGCGGGCGCTGGGCGCCAAGAAGTTCTACGGGCACTTCTGCACCGGCACACTGGACCACATCAGTGAGTCTTTAAGGGGGGGCCAAGCTCTGCACCCTCAGGGTCCCTCTATTGTCCCCGCAAGGACCAGGGGTGCAGCCCTGAGTGTCCCTGCTCCCATGCCAGGTATCCGGCAGCTCCAGCTGATCCTGCTGAAGGTGGCTCTGCTCCTGGGGGTGGAGGTGCACATCAACGTGCAGTTCAATGGTCTCATCCCCCCAGTGGGCAAAGCGGGTGGACAAGGTAAGGTATCACAGTGGCATCTCTGGGGACAAGGACAGGGATGTGAGTAGCTGCTCTGAGCTCCCCCAGGCCCTCTGCTAGTCCAAGACATGCCTTTTTGCAGGGGGATGAGATGCAACCGTCTCCCCCCTGCACTGGAACACGTCCCGCTTGAGACCCAGCACACTCGTGATGGCCCCTATCCCCACAGGCTGGCGCGCGGTGCTGCAGCCCAGCTCCTCTGCCCTCAGCCACTACGAGTTCGACGTCCTCATCTCAGCCGGTGGAGGCAAATTTGTCCCTGAAGGTGACAGCAGCGGGTCCCTGCCCTCATGGGATTGGTACAGGGGGATCAGGTGGGGGCTCACATCAATCCTACCCCGCAGGGTTCAAGCGGAAGGAGATGAGGGGCAAGCTGGCCATCGGCATCACCACCAACTTTGTCAACCGCCACAGCCGGGCTGAGGTGGAGGTGGCCGAGATCAGCGGCGTGGCCCGAATCTACAACCAGAAGTTCTTCCAAAACCTCTACAACAAAACAGGTCGGTGCTCTCAGCCCTGGCATGGGAGGTGCTGGGGGTCCATGTCTCCTCCTAGTGCAATTGAAGGCTCAGCCCTGGGATGTCTTAAAGGTCTTTTCCAACCTAGTTGATTCTATGATTCTGTGTCCCCTGGATGAGTGTCACCACATGGTACTTCATAGCAGGGGACATTTGGTGGCTGAGTTCAGTGTGGGGCTCCCTGTGGCTCTGTCCCATGGCTCAGCAAAGGTCCTTCCCCATTCCCAGGCATCGATCTGGAAAATATTGTCTACTACAAGGATGACACTCACTATTTCGTCATGACGGCCAAGAAGCAGAGCCTGCTCAAGAAGGGGGTCATCCTCCAGGTGAGAAGGGCAGGATCCAGCCCTGGGATCCCATAGCGATGGAGGGTAGGGTGTGGATCATGGGTGCTGGTTTGACCACACACCCCTGGGATGCTGAGGGCTTTGGCAGCCTGTGCCAGGGGAAGAATCCTTCTGTAGGGCTCCCAGCCCCAGGCCCAGTGGCACAGTGTCACCCTAGAACTGGCTGCACTCAGGCTGGGGGGCAAACGGCACCTCCCATGTCCCAACCAGCTTCACCCCATCCTTGCAGGACAAAGCGGACATCGAGAGCCTCCTCTCCTCAGAGAACGTGAACCGGGACGCCCTCCTCAGCTATGCCAAAGAAGCTGCCAACTTCTCCACCAACTACTGCCTTCCCCAGCTGGAGTTTGCCCTCAACCACCGGGGCCTGCCGGATGTTGACATGTTTGATTTCACCTGCATGACACGCTCGGAGAACGCGGCACTGGTGCGGGAGCACAACGGGGTCCGCCTGCTCCTTGGGCTGGTGGGCGACTGCTTGGTGGAGGTGAGGGTTCCCCTTGCAGCACCATGTCCCTCAGTTTCCATTTTCCCCACAAGATGTGTGGGTTGTAATATATTCCCCATCCCTAAATACTTCTTGCCCCACCTGCCCATCCCCAAGTCCCAGTAGCAGGATGCTCTGGTGGGGTTCCACCTTCCCTGGCCCCACCAGGGATCTGGGATGGGTTCAGAGTTGAGGAGCAGCCCAACTCCTCTCCAGACACATCTGTACTGGCCAGGGAGGACACAGACACCATCCTCCCTGCGCGTCTTGCTGCCTCTCCCTGCTTTCATCCCTGGCCAAGCCCGGCAGCTCCCAGCCTCTTCCCAGCCATCCCAACTGGCCGTGCTGCTCCAGCTCCATCTCTGCCTTTCCCTTCACAGCCTTTCTGGCCACTGGGCACCGGCGTGGCCCGGGGCTTCCTCGCTGCCTTCGATGCAGCATGGATGGTGCGGCGGTGGGCGGCCGGGACCCCCCCACTGGAGGTGCTGGCTGAGAGGTGAATTGGGCTGAGGGTCCTGTTGGGCTGGACCAGGAGCAGGTGGGGATGAGCATTGACCCCAGCCCTGTCCCTTCCACCCAGGGAGAGCATCTACCAGCACCTCTCCCAGACCTCCCCGGACAACACCAACAAGAACATCAGCCAGTACAGCATTGACCCAGCCACGCGCTACCCCAACATCAACCTGCAGGCCATCAAAGCCAACCAGGTACCCAGCACAGTCCTGCCATGGTGCAGCCACACAGCCCAGCCTCCCCAGTGGTCAGGGTGACACCAACTTGGATGGTCTCCTGTCCCAGAAGGGTGTGAAGCTGAAGGTGTTGGTCCCCAATGCATTTAATGCATGGTGCATTGTGGATGCAGGTGGTTCTGGGGAGGTTGGGGTGTTCGGGTGTCCCCTTGCTAGGCTCAGCTCTCTGCAAGGACCCACCACTGACGTGTCCCCATCTGCAGGTCCGGGACCTCTACCTCGTGGGCACGGTGGAGGTGGACCACAAGAGGAAGAGTGACAACAGACTCAGCACTGGTAGGAGCAGCCGGTCCTGCCCTGGCCCCCCCAGCACCAGGACCCCCCATTCCTCCCAGCAGCCCGAGCCAGAGCAGCTCCTGTCCTGATTTTCCTCCCCATCCTTCTTTTCCTTGGCTCGTGTCCATCTGCCCACCACACTCCTCCCAGCACCAGCTGCATTTCCATCCTAGTGGCACTGCTGGTTTCCATTCCCCCTGCCCATGTCCCCTATGGGGACACAGCCCCAGCTGCTGTTCGGGGGGAGGTTGTTGTCTCCTTCTGGCCTGCACTGATGTTGAGCTAGGAAATAGTGACAGATGCTTTGTCAACCCATTTATTGAACCTTGGGGGGGGGGGGTTATTGCATGGGGGGGCATCTTGTGTCAGTCCCATGGGACCCTTCCCCATTAAAGCACTGATGCTGGGTTGGGGAGCGGGATGGGGGTGTCCCCTGCCTCTTTGGGGTGGGGATACATGTGCCGCCTCCCCAGTGGTCTCCAGAGATGCCTATGAAGACCTGCTGAGCTGGTGCCAGGCCAGCACGGCCGGGTACCGAGGTGTGGAGGTGACCAACTTCACCACCTCCTGGACCAGCGGCTTGGCCCTCTGCGCCCTCATCCACCACTTCCGCCCCGACCTGGTGTGAGTGCCTGGGACCCCCACCGGGTACCCCCCAACCTGCAGAGCACACCCTGATGCCACCCGTTTCTCCCTGCAGGCACTTTGAGTCTGTGGACTCCCAGGATCCCATCCAGACCCACCAGATGATGCTGGATGTGGCGGAACAGGAGCTGGGCATCCAGCCTGTCCTCTCCAGCATTGAGATGGCCACCATGGCAGAGCCGGACCGCCTGGGGCTCATCACCTACCTCAGCCAGTTCTATGAAGCTTTCAAGACCTCGCCAGGTGCGAATTTTGGGGTGATTTATCCTGTCCTGATGCCCCACTGGGGCTGGTCGGGTGCCCCATGCTTTATAAGGTTGGTCCCATGGCTGTGTCCCCTCTGTGCAGAGGCAGAGGAGGTCACCAAGAAGCCGCTGTTTCCCCTTGGTACACGAGGAGCCATCCTTTTCCTCAGCAAGCAGCAGAAGAGCCGGAGCCTGACGCACAAGCGTGCCCAGGTGAGAGATCCCCATCCAGACACTTGTGACCCCCCAAAGCCATGCCTCCTTCCCCATCCTAGCTATCCCCTTTGCAGGTCAGTGCCCAGAAGGATGCTGAGGCCAAGAGAAGTCGCAGGGATGCTGAGGTGGGTCAGCAGAGGGGTGCTGTGCCAGGGTGCAGTGGTCCTGGGGAGCAGTGGGGAGCTGACCCTCCCTTGGGTTGCTCCTAGCTGGACACAGGGCTGGATGGAGACATGCTGGATGATGCCCATGAGCCGCCACAAACCACCACCATGGACTCAGGGCAGGTTGGTCCTTGTGGGTTGGGGGATACAGCTTTAGGCTGGGGGGGCGCTTGGGGAGGCACCGGTGGGCCTGAGCCACGGGTTGGGACTGGAGCTGTGCAAGCAAACACCCACATGCTCCCGGCTCCTCCCTCCTGTTTCCTGACCCGACTGGTTTTCCGGAGCCAAGACTTGCCACTCCCTTGCTGGTGCCAGCGAAGCTGAGCACCGAGTGGAGAGCCCCCCCACACCCCTTTGGGCTGCTGGCAGAGCCGTGGGGCAGGGTGGGCGCCAGCACCCCGAGTGCCGCCGCAGCCTGTCCTGCGTGCCCGCAGCCCGCGCCTGCCCGTGGGGACAGCAGCGACGCTTGCTACTTCTGCGGCCGCCGCGTCTACATCCTGGAGCGAGCCAGCGCCGAGGGACGCTTCTTCCACCGCGGGTGCTTCCAGTGCCGGCAGTGCGGGGCCACCCTGCGCCTGGGCGACTACGCCTGCGATGAGCAGCACGGTGAGGCGGGCGGCGGGGAGGGGATGCTCAGGGGAAGGCTTCTCCCCCAGCCAGGTCATCGCATGGGTTTGGGGTTCCCCCCGTCCAGGTCATTTTTACTGCTCGCTTCACTACCCCAATCCAACCGGCATGGATCCGGCCCAGGATGAGCTCCCGGTGCTGCCTGATGGGGTGAGTTGCTGTTAAATCCCCATGGAAAAGGGGGAAGGTGGAGGGGGATGCTCCTGTGCTGCATAACCTCTCTGCCCTAGGATGCTGCTCGCATGCCCTCGGATGATGGGAGCCCATGTGTGTTCCCCAAGGATGGTGTAACACCAGGTCCCCTGCAGCCCCCACCAGCAGCGCCACAGCCAGGGGAAGAGCGAGGGGCAGTGGAGGACGCTGTGGATGATGCTGGTGACACGGAGGAGCAGGAGGAGCTGCTGGCACAGCCCAAGCAGGATGTGAGAGAGGATGAGGGTCCCAGCGCGGAGCCCAGGCGGGTGGCAGAGGAGGGTGGTGGCAGGAGGAAGATTGTCCTCACACCACTGGAGAAGCTCAAGTTGTCCACGCTGAACCTCACCAGTGAAGCAGAGCCTGAGCCACCACCGAAGCCAGCTCGTCTGTGGCTCCAAGCAGCACCCGAGGCCCTCCCTGCTCAGTGGCCAGGACAAGATGCCTGGGAAGAAGAGGAGCAGGAGGAGGAAATGGCCACGAAGGAAGGTAGGTGGCTATAAGCTGGAGTCTCTGTCTGAGCAGGGCTCTGGGTCTCTCCACTACCCCAAAATGGTCCAAAACGGTTCTTTTCTTGGGGCAGCTTTGGAGGAGAGTGACAGTGAGGAGGAAGAGGAGGAGGAGGAGGAAGGCACGAACCTTGGCATCAGGGTGGAGTTGGTGAGTACTTTCCCTTATTAGCAGTGGCCGCACCAGTCCAGGCAGTGCTGGGGCTGTTATCGGCATCTCCTCCCACAGAGCCATTGGGTCAGGCTCTGAGAGGTCTGTTGGGGCAACAGCTGACCCCCTGCCCATGCCACTGTCCCTCACAGGGCCTGGACCTGGGGGAAGAGGAGAAATACCCCACCTGGAAGCGCACCCTGACCCGCCGGGATAGGGAAGCCCAGATGAAGCGGTTCTGCAAAGCCCAGGTAGCCCCATGGGGATCCATGGGGCAGAGCTGGGTCCCCATCCCCTCCATTCCACTGCAGGAGGTGCCAGCCCTTGGGTGATTACTGCCCTCCCTTTGCAGGCCATCCAGAGGCAGCTGGAGGAGATCGAGGTGACATTCCGGGAGCTGGAGCAGCAGGGCATCAGGCTTGAGAAGTTACTCCGGGATGAGGGTGGTAAAGCCAGGGTGGATGGGGCACCATGACCACCATAACGAGGGGGTGTGCACCCCACTCATAACCCCCCTGCCCCACAGGCACCCCAGCCGACCAGAAGACACAGTGGATGAACCAGCTGCTGTACCTGGTCCAGAAGAAGAACAGCCTGATGTCTGAGGAGTCGGACCTCATGATCGCGTAAGGCTCGGGAGGGATGCTCCCGGGTTGGCATGGGGGCTTCAGCTCACCCCAGCCCCCTGAGCCCAGCATCCCCCTTCCCTCCCTGCAGGGTGCAGGAGCTGAAGCTGGAGGAGCAGCAGTGCCAGCTTGACCAGAAGCTCCGGGGCTACATGAACAAGGAGGGTGAGTTCTGGGGTTCCTGTGCCTGGTGGGGGGAGCAGGATGGGGCTGTGGCCTCCCCAGCCCTGCTCCAGCCTCCTGCTCTCCTAGAATCCCTGAAGACACCTGAGGATCGCGCAGCCGAGCAGGAGATCCTGATGCAGCTGCTGGACGTGGTGAACAAGCGCAACGTCCTCATCCACATCCAGGAGGAGAAGCGGCTCAGTGAGCTGCAGCCCTGATTCATGTGGCCTCAGGACACATCAGTTCCTCCCAGGGGAGGACAAGAGGTGTCCCCCCAGCCTGGCTGAGCATCACCTCTGGAGGTGATGCCTGAGGTGCTGTGGTGAATCCAGCTCCCTGCTTGCCAAAGCTGCCATGGAGAGGCCGGACCCATTGTTGGATACCTGTGTAGGGAGACACCAGGGAGCACCCTGGCTTTGCGGTGCAGAGAGGGTTTCCTCATGCTTGGCTGGATTGCCTTTGCCTTGAGCTTGCTTGAGAACAAGATCTGCAGGAGGCTACAGGACACAGAGACTGTGACGGCTCTGCCTGGGGTTTGCTACAGGTGGAAGAAGCCCCACATGGAAGCAGGGTCTCACCCAGTGCAGGAGGTCCTGCAGCCATCACCTCTTCCAGAGGATGCTGCCCAGAGGCTTGGCTGGGGCATGGAAAGTGTTGTCAGCAGAGCTCCTCGTGCTTGAGCTGAACCTGCCTCAGGACACGTTCTTGGTGGGACAGAGGTGGCTCATCACAACCCATCCAGCTCTGGGCACTGAAGATGTGACCATGGCCACAACAGGGAGGTTGCAGTGGAGATGCCAAATGTGGAGAGGCAGTGTCAGGAGTAGCCCCTGGAAGACACCCTGGGGCATCCGTCCACGCTGACAACATGCATCCTAATCCAGGATATCCTTCCCACCCTGCGAGATCCATCCTAACCCAGGACATCCATCCCACACTGGACATCCAGCTCTTCCAGGGACATCTGGCTCTGCAGGTGGAGCCAGTGACAGACTGGGCTGATTCCACCACTCTGCATCGCTGCTTTTGACTGCCACATCCATGCTGTCCCCAGCAACTGCTGGAAACCAGTCAGAACACCCCCGCCACGATGCCCCAGGACTGGGGAAGGAGCTCTTTGTCCAGCAGCTCCCAGAGGGAACTGTGCTCAGGGCCAGCGCTGTGTAACACGAGGCTGAGGCCTGTGTCCTCCTTGTCCCTTTGGGGTTTCTCCTGCTTGGCAATGCATGGTTGTTGTGGGAGGGCCTGCATGGCCAAACAGTGCTTAAGCACCAGCTATGCCAAGCATGGAGGTCCTGGGCGCGGGCTCCTCTGTTAGCAATACACCCCCTCTCCATTCCTCATCCTGCCTCCCCAGATCCTCCTGTCCACTTTGTGTCTGCCCCAGCCCTCCCATCCTGCTGCAACCTCTCCCTTCCTTTGAATAAAGGCTCGCCAGCCCAGCACCAAGGGCTAAAACATCACCTTTATTTCTACCCAAGTCAAATCTGGTTGCTGGAGTAGGCACCAGCTTTCACCAGGAGCCCGAGGCCACCCCAGGCTGAGCCTCTGGAGCCTCCTGGCCACGCTGGTGGGTCCCTCTGGGTAAAAAAGTGTGTTAAAAAAGCCATTAAAACCTGCCTCCCCCAGGGTTCCCGTGGGGGCCGACATGATGAATCTGCCCCCAAAAGATCTTCCTTTCACCCAGAGGCGGCTGTGAACCTGTGCCACTGATCTGGCCACAGCGCTGCTCACCTACAATCAGAAGTCAGTTAGAAAAAGGGACCAAAAGCAGCCAGGATGGAGCTGTGGGGACATCGTGGGACATCCGCAGCATCAACTCAGCCATCGCTGGGCCGCTCCTGCAGCACCCGCAGCGCCATCCGCATCTGCTCCTCGGTGCCCTGCAGCATCTTCACCTCGATGGTGTGGAAGAGGTGGAGGCCAGTGGCGAGGAGGAGGATGCCGAAGGCAAGGAAGGCCAGCAGGGAGAAGGAGAGCTTGGGGAAGGGCTGCCCGCCCAGCCCCGCCAGCGTGCCCAGCACAGCCGCTGCCTGCAGCAGCAGCAGCAGCAGCGCCAGCACTGCCAGCCTGCCTGTGGAGTAGCGCTGCCGCTGTGCTGCCTGCAGCCCCACGCCAACCTCTGTCCGTGCCTCCGTCACCACATCCACCAGCGCCGGCTCTGCGGGGGACAGGGGTGGCTCAGCAGGACAGGACCCCCCTGACATCCCCCACTGCCCTTTCTCCCCCCATACCCCTCTTTCTCCCCCCCCCCTCCCCCCCCCCCCCCCCTTTTCTTTCTAGTTTGCTCATCATTGGCTCAGGGTGTGTGGAAGTACATAGCTCCTGCATCTCAGAGGCATACGGCTCTGATGGGTTTGCACATATGCTTTGGAAGTAATATAATATTAAAAATGTTCGAATATCATAATATAATAAAAGATTATTTCCAGGTTCTCAAGTAATTGGAAATGACACAGTTAATAAGCAGGAAAAATTTAAATGAGAGTCCCATCTTCCTCCATCTGCAAGCAAGATTCTAAGATTAACTATTCTAAGATGGGTTTGTCCAAATATATAAGAAACAACAACTCAGATCTCAGCAGCCTGAATTGTCCTGTTTTGAATTGTGCTTTCCTCTTCAGCTGAAGTAGCAGTGATTCTTATTAAGCCATTCCTCAAAAGGATTTGTTTTGTTTTTTTCTGCCTTCGTTCCTTGTATCTTGATATAACTTCAGTCAGCTCTTCTGATTAGAGCTATTGTATTCCAGACTTGAGGATGTCAGAGTCAAAACTGCAGAAACACAACAAGAAGAGCAAAGCCCTTGACTTCAACAAGTGAAATCACTGCACAGGGCAAGCTCTGTATGCCTTTCTCTTGCTAGGCTGTTTAAGTTCTGTGACACACTCCTCTGTGGGCTTTGGATGGGGCATCTCATGGTTTTCTGCTGTGGCAGATTCTGAAGGGATGCTTGGGCTCTACAGGCTTCTATTTATTGTCATTTCACAGAGTCTATTAACTTGTTCTGAATGGAACCGCCCTGAGTTAGTAGTTTAATCTTTCCTAAGATATTTTTACTGTTGGTAAATGCTGCCCACACATAGGAAGACACAATTCTGCCCTAGACAGCTCTCAGTGTAAACTTAAAAGCATTTAAAGAACATATAATAAAAAACACGCTACTTTAATTACTGGAACTCTCAAGAATGCAGGTAGGCTAGAGGAGCAGGTGATGTTCATAGGGTAGGATTAGCCTCATTTGTCTGGAGATCAGAATCAAATGTGCTTTAAAGTCATAAATGAAGACAAAATGGATGATGATGTTCTTATGATCTCAGCAGGAAAGCACAGCAGTCACACCCCAGGTTGGGTTGTCTCTCTCTTGTTTTTGTGGACACCAACTCTTCTCTTTTTTTCTTATCCTCTCTAAAAATTACAGGAGATTGTAATTCACACATTAGACTTTCTGATCCCTGGCATGCACTATGGAGGTGCAAAGTATTGCTATAGCAGCATCGTTTATCAGCATTAAAATCACTGACATCTCATTCTTCCAAGGAAGCTAGCAAAGAAAGCTGAAAATTGCCCAGTGTGATCTTCTTCTGGTAGCAGGGAATGTAAAAACAATGGGAAACAGAAGGAAAGTAATGTCTTACTGCAGCCCTAACTTCTCATTTCTGAGTCCTGCACAAATCATCTAACAGTTGTCGAGATGTGAAATACAAGGTAATGAAAGAAAGCTGTGATCATCATCTGCTGCAGAAGGTATTTGGTTTTTTCCTTACCAATTCCCAGTGCAAAGTTCAAAGCTGTGACTGGGGGCGAAGAGGTGGCTTGGTAACACAATGACACATTTGTGACTATGCTGCAGTGATGAAGGAAGTCCACTTTGCTGCTGCATGATTGGCCAGTTGCATATTTTAGATCTGTTCCTTCACAGCAAATACTGGATAATCTCCAGAGCAAGCAACCACAGACCTGATCCAGCCAGAGGAACAAGAGCATGAAGAGTTCCTATCATAGTGTGAGGCTGATATCATGTCGATAACACGAGTATGAGGCTGATATCATAGTATGAGAGTGATATCACGTAGATAACATGAGTATGAGGCTGATACCATGTTGATATTATGAGTACAAGGCTGGCTAAGGTCTGAGTACCGAGGGAAATATCTTAGCAATGTTCCAGATAATGCAAATCCTCAAATTTGCTGTTTCATTGTCATGTTTCTCTATTGTATATAAATTCTCTAAAGGAATTTCCTGTGGACAAAAGCCCTCTGAAAAGGCCTTTGTTATCTTAGGCACTGGCTTTGTGTAAGGTGCAGTGCGTGTCACCTGATGGCTTGTGTTACATACATCATGCTATTTCAATCATGCAAATAGCTCCTGGAGAAATATTCAGTTCTCATGAATGTGTGTTACATACTTCATTTGTAAGGAAGGTGGCACTTAATAACTGTGAAACACCTTTGGTTACATGTTTTGAATTCTTGGTGCACTTACAAACAGGAAAGTCACTTCCATAACGAGAGCTGTGCAGACTGCCCGAGGGAATTTTGCAGCCTGAGAAAAACAGAATGTGACCCATGAATATCCTAGGTGGGGAAGGAGTGTTTAAATAGCATGAACAAATGACAGGCTAGATGTAACTTAGACTGTGATTATCTTCCTGCAAGACATATAAAGGGTATTAATTTGTAAAAGGGAGCAACTAAAGGCTACATGACCTGTATCCATTCCTTAGTGTTGACTGGAGAAGCTACTGAGACTCCACCTGGAGTGGAGGAGTGCTCTGTGTGTACGTCTGGGATGCTGGCATAGTACCCAGTGGAAAGATACCCATTCTTCTCATGTTTCTTTCCTTATACATGTCAAAATCTGTGCTTGATCCAGGGGATATCTTATCCCCTTTCATGGGGATTGGGAAGGGAAGTGGTGCATGCAGAACCTCAGGCTGTGCAGGGATTTGCCAAGGTGTTTGTATCCAGCTGATTTATTTCTTTGGTAGGATGGTGCATAAAAGGAACGCTTCTTTAGGCTTCACCCCAAATTCTGGTTTCTCTTTAAAGTGCTGCCCCTTTTTCCAGCTACTATGCTTGACCCACTAAAGACTATTCTCAGGCACTGTAAACACTGGACACTACAGTAGTATTCTACTTTTATTGCCTTATTTAGGGAAGAGATTAAATGTAATGTTCAGATTATGTAGAACATTAACTCCTAACAATAAGCAAATAAGACATTAGAAGCTTTGCTATTAAAACGTTTAATGCTGGCTTTGCTGTGGAGCACTACGGGATCCGTGACTTATGTTCCTTGAGGGAGGAGGCACGGCGGGGAAGAACGCGCTCTGCGTTCAGTTCGTTCCTCTTAAAGATAGTGCCTATAGCTGCCCAGCCCGGATGCTGGGTTTAGCCTCTATAGAATAGTTTTATGTGTAGCTCAAACACCTAAATGCAGTCCTGCCACCATGGCTGACAACCTGGAGGCTTTCGATCAGGTAATGAAGTTCTTGCCTGTCTCTCAGCAGACAGCATCTCATTCCCGAGCCTGCTGGATGGGGTGGCCGGGCTGGGCCGGCGGAGCCCGGCATCAGCCTCTGCTCCCGTCAGGAGTTGCAATGTGCGAGTCTTGTCTTTCAGACAGTATTTTTATGGGAGCTGATGGTTGCCAGGGCAACGGAGGCTTCGGGGAGTCTCACGCCGACGCAGCGCCCGGCCCCGGCAAGCGCTGGGAGCAGATGTTGGCTGCGAGGAGCTGCGCTGCTGGCGGCCGCACATGAAGGCGGCTGGGGAGAACCATTTGCCTGGCTGCACCCGCTGCAAGAGAGCAGGGCCAGGGCTCGCGCTCCCTTTCTCCCTTTTTGGGTTGTAATTTAGTATTCTTGTCTCACCCCACAGGGGTTCCTCAGCCGGCGGCTCAAAGGCTCCATCAAAAGGACAAAGAGCCAACCGAAGCTTGATAGGAACAGCAGCTTCCGGCACATTTTACCTGGCTTCAGGAGTGTGGACAATGAAAGGTAAGGGGGTGTTTCTCAGAGGGTGGGGAGGAGGATGTGTGGAAGAGAGAGAGGATATTGATTTTTCCAGGTCTTGTTCATATCATGCTTATCTTATTCCGAGCAAGGGCCACATCTGTGATAGAAGTAGACTTGCTTAATTTCTGAGAGGGGTAGTTTTAATCTGTTGGCGAGTACACAGTGCAAGCCCTGCCTTTTCAGGCTAAATAACATGTACAGAGAAGCCCAGCTGCTCTGCTTTCTTTTCCCCAATAAATCCTAAGTTGATGCACCAGCATATAAATAGCACACAAATGCAGCAGCCAAATCTGCCTGCTGCAGGTGAGGGAGGGAAGGGAAGGATGCTCACACACTGGACTACACTGAACATCACATTAGACGTTGTGTGAGCAATAATGTAGAACAATAGCAACCGTAATATCCCAAATCCCTCTCTCCCCTTTACACACACACACACATCCTCAGCGCAGCCCTTCACTGCTATCATTACACTGAGATGGATTCTCAGCATGTGGCCGAAGCTGCTTTTTCTGTCTGAGCCATGACAGGATCTTTCAGTCCAGGAGGGATGTGCTGCAGGGAATGTGCAGGTGGAATCGGATGAAGGATTTGACATGGGCTGGTCAATGCTGGAGCAAATGCAAGTGATATAAAGGAGAAATGAGACCTTGGTTTTATTCCTCAACTCAATTAGAAAGTACAGAGGCTCTGTATTGGATTTGTATCTATTTATGTCCGTGTAGATTTATGTCAGTGTGTGTGTGAGACAGGCACACGTTCTAGGTAAATTTATGTGTAAATTCACATGCAGATCAAGGTCATGGTTGGGTAAGACAGACTCCATTACACAGAAACAAACTAGTGGCTTGCTTTCAACCTTACATGAATCATTTTGGGGAATGACACAGAAGTACTGAAGTGCCAAGAAAAGTCTGTGTCTGAAAAGGATGCCAAATTGGACATAAGCTGATGTAACCATTTGTAGTAGTGGCATTTTCATATATCAAGAGGGTACTTCAGAATCCATTAAGTGTTTCACTTTTAAAAGCAATGACAACTTTTACTTTGCTTTAGTTGTACTTATTCACCGGAGGGGCTGTGAATTTCTGAAGCCCGCAAATGACAAGAGTTAATCTGGATTTTTCCTTACCTGACCTATTCCAGCCTCCTAAGCTTTTTCCTTCTGGATTCTGCAAGGAGAAGGATTGTGCTGGTCAGTGCAGAGTAATATTTCAGGGGTTGCTATCTGGGAAGACAGAGTTGATTTGATTTGTGCGCTGCAGTTTTCACAAATGCTCAAAGTAGGGCACTGTGTTCCGTATGGAAGACAAGCCAGTGGAACCAGGGATGTGCCTCCAGTGCTGCTGCTTCCCTCAAAGAACAGGCACATCAGACAACGCTGTGTTCTACCTAGATGAGTTGTGTTTCTTTCTGTGCATTGGCAGCACCGAGCATGGGAATGAACTGTTTTGGCCAGCCCTGCAGCCAGAATCATTTTCCCAAATTAAGCCTTGTTATTTCCCTTTCCTCCCAGCACAAGAGCCTGGAGCTTCCTGGGCAGGGTCCTTCAGAGCGAGCCACATTTACTGCAACTTTTCTTTAAAGGGATTCAGTGAATGGCTGTAGAGCATTTCCAGTGTAGAGCTGAAAGGGTGGGTTAGAGGAGAGGTAGCATTTGGCAGCCTTGAATAGACCCCAAAGATTTGCTTATATCAGTATTTAGAAACTGAAGATGAAAGGCTTCCATCAGGCAGATGTCAGTCAGAAATGCTGTATCTGTGATACCTTGACATGCCCTGATGTGGAGGAAACCATCTGACACATGGTGGCTTTTGACAGCAAGATTTAGACCCTTGGCTTTCATAGTAATGTCAGGTCTGTAATTTAAGCAAGTGTCCTTCTGCAGAAGACCTTGGCCTTAGGTCCTGTTGCTCTCCGAGAGGTGAAAGAAAAGCAGCAGCTGGGCTTCTCAGCCATGCAGGGAGGGTTTGGGTTACAGGAGATAATTTTATCTTCCTGAACATTCGCATCCACGTCTGCTAAAATGCACAATGCACTCACTTCTCTGTGTGAAAGGGCTGGAGTCCTTTAGAGCCCTCTCCTGCATTTTCTGCTGTGCTCCCCTGTCTTTCCTGAAATCCAAGAACTGTTTTAAGGAAGCATCTGGTATTGGAATTTTTGCCGCTTAAATATTTGATTCTTGACTCCATCTTGTATCGAAGCTGACTGTTCACAGACTGCTCCTTTGCTCATGGATATTCCCATTGTAACAGTGCTCCGGTCTGGAGCTGTGTAGGATTTCTGCAGGAGATGCCGTAGCAGAAATAAATAGTGCAATAAATGCAGTCCGAACAGTCCAGGTTGAAATATTGACTACAGCAGATCATAAATGATTCTGTGACTTGGCTTTTGTGCATCTAAATTGATACTGTGTCATGCTTCTTGCTTTCTTTATTTTTCCTTCTCTTGCATGTCCTGATTATCCTGCTATGTACAGCAGATGCATATGGATCTATGAAATGTGCATGTACATGTACAGGCAGCTGACTGGGGGAATGCGTAGAGCAGAGGACAGGATATAAAGAAACAAATCTGTGCTTTTTATCCTGTGTTTGAGTATTGCATGCACTTAAATCCATCATGGAAATTTAAAATGGAAAATTATTATCTCCTACAATAGTGAGAAATTTGTCCAGTGTGAGTTTTCTGACAAAGGAGAGCAGGGAAATAACGTGAAACATGGGAAAAGTCACGGAATGTTTCGCTGTTGGGAATCATCTTGTTAATTTTGTGCCCATAGGGGCTGGTTTCATGCCTTGCCATGGCACAAAGCGAGCAGCCAGGTTTCCAGTGGGGTCTCACAGAGCTGCTCGTCTAAAGTGGGGTTATTGTGTGCTTGGGGGGGAGATGACAGCTCGGAAATGGGGGTTCCATCTCAGGTTGATGTGCCATCCACCAGCGTTCCCCTGGCCACGGCCAGGCAGATGTTTGCGGTTGTCATGGGCTTTGTGTGTGTGTGTGTGTGTGTGTGTGTGTGCAGAGCAACTGTGAAAACTGAGAAAATTCCAGGTTCGGAAAACCTTGGACAACCATTTTTTCTCTATAGAGAACATTTGGGGGATTGCCCAAAGTGGTGTGTTAGAAAAATACACTGATTACAGTCAAGCTGAGCTTATGGTTGCAGACGAAACACGGTTGTTTCTCATGGTATTGGATTTTACAGTGACTGAGAAGAGACCTCTTATGGACCAAGGGGTTTGTGCTAACTTCAGTAAATGATTGTGGGGTTCATATGATGTAGTTGGCCAGATTCAGACAGTCTTCTGCATCCTAGGAGTCCTGTTTCTGCAACAGTGATAAAATTACTGATTATGAATACGAGAAGTAAAATCAGACCAAGTATAACAGGAATTCTGTATGAGAGGTGCATTAATCGGGTACAATCAGTTTATGTAAGTGTGAGATTTCCGGGAGGATTGCAGACCAAGTGCTCCTTCCCGTTTGTTGGCTGCTTGGATTGCTCATTAAACCTAAAAAGGGTTCAGTAAAAGTGGCCTTTTGCTAACAATGTCTGCTGTGGCTTGATTTATTACCGCAGCTAACCAAGTTTTTATCATGGAGCCTGAATGTTTCTCTTTGTAGCAGCCTCTCTGGAAACAGCCACAAATCAAGCATTTGGCAGATGGATTTTCCTTAATTGGACCCACATTTCTCCTACAAAATTCGTGATGGAGAAAGTTTCTGGGCTGGGCTTTGGGCACAGGGAGAACTGAGAGAAGGTTTTTCTGCTGCGGTTGTTAATGATGGTGGTCAGTGCATTTCTGGTTGTTCAATTGCTGTAGTGACCTTTCGAGGCCCTGCTGCCACTTTGTTACAATCATCTTTTTAACCGTGATTTCTGGCGGTTTGTCAGGAATTGAAAGAGTGGGTTTGTGTGCACTGTGCGGGGGCTTTGGAATGGTTTTAAAATAGAGATACATGAACTTGGTCCCATCTCCCCTGCAACAGGCAAAGGCTACACTATCACTGAGAGGGCAGGGACTCAGCATCGCTTCACGGGACAAATACCTTCAGACTGCCTTGATCTGGCGGAAGATGAGTGCTCTGTAGAACTCCGTGTTCTGATGGGATCCCAGTGTAGATCATTCCTAGGGATGCTATTCCTCAAATTCGTTCAGTGCTGAGGGACTCTGTTACTAACATTTGTGATAATTTTGCAGGGTTTTTTTCCTATTTCCAGAAGATAACATTCTATTTCAGCTTTTCTTGGCACTACAAAAGTCTGAGCATATGGTTGATTGTTAAATGAGCCTCAGCCTTGGAAGGGGTACAGCCGTGCCATAGTAACAGCAGCGACCTGCGCTCCTGTGACTTCCTCTTCAAACCACTTTGTTTCTTTATCCCATCAAAAATCTTTGCTAAGAATCCACAGAGGGAAGAGGAAGTGAACAAGTCGTGTCCTGCAGTGCATTTAACTCCTCATCTGGTGCTCCTGCAGGCTGCCTTGTGGGTTTTCAATGTGCATAAAGCTGATTTTGATGCAATAGGAGAGCATCAATAACTCATGAACGTCTGCACTCTTACAGTCAACTTTGTGAGTTCTTTCCAAGTCTCATTATCATTTGTTTATTCCCAGCAAACTTGATACGCCAAGTATTTTTAGGCATGATGAAAGTGGTTAAGTTTGATGTTGATATGGTGCTGGAGAGCTTGCTTTCTCTTCTGCCTCCTTACTCCAATGGCATTTGTAGTGAAGCTTTCTAAGTAGGAAGACTTGCAGTAGTAGGTGTGCATGGTGAAGGATGACACTCGCAGCATATTCAGTACGGTGCAGTGGCCTCTGGTTTTAATGATAATCAAAATACCGTGAGGAAACACCGTTCAGTTCGCATTGGGAATCCATTCGGCACTGTCAGTGTCGATAACCAAAATGCAGAATGAAGCATCTTGCAAGGTCAAGATCGGGAGTACCTGGAGGTCATGGTCTCTGCAGATCTGGTACCATGTGCAGTGTCTGCTCCCACCCCTGGCCAGGGCACAAGCGTTGGTAGCTGAAGGATTCAAGCGCAGGCTCACAATTGAGCCTGGCCTCACAGAGCACCTGCATTTCTATCAAGGCTACTTTGTCCTGGAATATGCAAATCAGTCTGTTAATGGGGTTCCTTTGCAAAATATTTCTTGAACCAGAAAGTTAATTACTGATCTCTAATTAATGGCTATGTAAGGAGGCTGGAGTAAAAGCAGAGAACTGCTTTGAAGGAGAGATGCAAGAGGAAATTACCGGTTCTTCCCAGAAACTGTTCTGTTCCTCATCTTCTTATGGTGTTAGGAAGTTTAGAAGCTGGTATTCATATGTTTTTAAAAGGATAATGCTCTTAATGGAAAGAGGGAGTTTTGGAGGGGGAATTGGGGAGCCATTGAAACAACAAATATAATCCTTTATATGGAAGAAAGACTAATATTCGTACAGCAGAGCCTTGGCAAAGCTCAAGCCCTTTCCCTGGTCAGTGCTCCTTGCATTACATGCTCTTGAGGAAGGGAAGTAGAACTGGTAAATCTGGGAGGTTGCAGATCCATTGCCCCAGCCCATGGGTACAGAAATAGTTGTTCTAAAGCGCTGTTCAGCTGCTCCAGCCCTGAGAGGGACTGAGAACAACCTGATTCCTTTCAGCTTCTGCCAAGGCAACAGCAAGGTTTCAGCTATTCTTCCTGTTAAATTGGCTTTTGCCCATGGATGTGAATCCGTGATTCATATCTGAGGCTGAGATATTCAACATTCTCAAAGACATACATAAGCACTTCCCCTTATCCTACATATCCAAACTAACTTCCTAACTAAATAGGGAGGTCATATCTGATATCTTTCAGTAACCAGCTATATTAATTCCTAGACATTTTTCAAGCCATAGGAAAATGTCAAGGGAGCTGGAATTATTTTAACAGCCTTCCTCGTGTTCCTCCTCTTCCCAGGTCCCTAACCGTCCAAACAGAAGGTGCTGTGCCCCATGGGGTGCAGCTACTGCTTTGACTTCACTTGGAGTCATGGAGCAAACTGATACAATCCTTCCTGCTTTGGCATATGCGGCACTATTGGGATAATTGGCTTCATGCATCTTACAATTAGCTTGCAAAAATATGTTTTGCATTCCTGACCTTTTCTCTCTAAGCAAGACCATTGTTTCACTGTTCTGCTTAATTACAAAATATAGTGTTGTATGAGGGGAGAGATAACATCGTTGTATCATTGCCTCTAATTTGACGAGACATCATAATGGGGAGTTTTCATACTGAGGGCACTGAATTAGTGTAGCGTGAAGCCACAGTGCTCCAAACCTACTAAATAAGGAGAAGTGAATTTTATGCTCTATCTTTTTGACATTTGTAATCAAAGCGTTGTATTCCAGCTGCAGATGGTTAGTGTTTGAAGAATGTTTGGTAACTGCTGACAATCGGAAGGCTTTGTGTCGGCAGCGGGAGAGCAGGTTGATTAATGGATGGAAGGATGCTGTCTTTCATTTTCCTCTTCTCACAGGCTGAATACACATTATTGACTCATTTGGCCATTGCCTGGCAGACACGATGTTGTGGTGCATCAGTGTATACCTCAGGGTTACAAGCAGATAGTTCTGTTCCTATCCTCCCACCAAAGACTCGGAGTCAGGGTGACAGTTCAGTTGCATTGCGGCTGATGGTGTCTTGCTATTCCTCAGCTCAAAAATGGATACTGCTGCTCCATTAACATTTTGTTTCCAAACAGACCATTTATTCTGACTTCGCCGCGGTGAGATTTTCATGTGCATGAATTTCAGTGCAATTACATTAGCATTACTCTTCATGTCAATAAACCTGAGGGGAAAAGAAAAGAGAAGGAAAATGCCATCACTACAGCTTTTAGACCAGGAGACGCTTTCTGGGAGTTCTTGACCCTTCTGTTTGCTTGTTTAATTATTATTTGTTGACAATAAGAACTAAGATACTTCTATCCCAGGCTGAAACACTCTGGCGCACAGTGAAAACTGCCCATGATGAAGACGTGACTTTAATCTGGGAGCCTTGCTTTCCACAGGCCCCTGTCTCTTGGCCATGTGTTCCCTGTGCAGCAGATTCAGTCATCGTGCAATCACAGGAAGGTCAGCAAGTTGATTCCATGGGAGATTATTATTTAGGGGATGATTTTCTGTTTGGCCAGGGCACGAAACCTGCTCATTTAAGTGCAGAGGAACGGGGAGATGGCAGGAAAGGACTTTTCCTTTCAATGGCACGTGCAGTTGCATTTAATGAGGTACAATGTCGAACTGTACTCTCAGTGTGTAGCCATGGGGGAGAGATATCCACTTGGCATCTGCCTCGTGTTCCATCTTCCAGAATGGAATTTCCCTTCTCCTAGGAGAAGTACATTGCTTGATGGATCCAATTTCTCTGTCCTCTACTCTGTCATTTCTATTGTATTAGTATTAGCAATAAACGTCTTTCTCTTGGAAGGAGGAGATGTTTAAAACCAGGTTTCACTCCGTTCCATTGAACTCTGCAAAACCTTGATTGGAAAATCTATGTGAAGGGCAAAGAGTTGTAAGTAAGCACATAACAACTGATGTTGGGCAGGGTTTGCCATCCTTTGTTCGGGAGCTGGAAGACGCAGCTGTTTGACGTGGGTATCTTGTTATCCAATTCCATATTGCAGTGGTCGTGCACAGGAATGTGCTGATTGTAGCTGGAGGCAGCCTGTGCGCTGAGCTCACTGCTGGCAGCTCCTTGTACAGAGCACTGGGTGTAATGATGTTCGAGACTTGTGAATATAAAGTAACTCTGTCAAGTTCATCCATCAGCTGGGAGGGAATGGAAAAACAGACTGGAGAAAAAATGCGCTCCTCTGTTCTTCCTCCTTACCGTGGTCTTTAATAATGCCTTCTGATGTGGAGCCTTGTCTTACATGATTATTAGGGAGATACCATTTAGCTCATTCACATATGGATGTCTTCTTAGGATACTGATATTATGATCTTGTTTATCTGGTTGCAGTGTTCATAATTTTAACTTTCAGTACAACTACAGAACATCTCATGTTCTCTGGCAAAATTCAGGTGAGGTGTGATGAAAAGAAGCAAGAACTGATTTTAATCAAATGAAAGCACTGCATTTTCAATTGAATTCAAATACAATTTGTTTTAAAACACTTAACTGATTTGAACTGAAGCCAAAAATATGACTTTAGCTTTAATCTATGTGTGTTATGGAAGTAATTCTATGAGAAAGGGATGTGACATGCATTGCACATGATTGATGGTGTGCAGGAGGGTGGCATTCATTCACAAAATGATATCAGTGTATTAGTAATTATTCAAGCCGCAGGTATTCTATCAGCCGTGGCCCTTTGCTCACAGGTACAGATGTCTCTGGGGTTGTGTTGGCCCTGCACAATAGCCATGGTTGGGACATGAGAGATTACACACGTCCCTTGCTCGAACCATTCCAAGCCTCTTCCCCATAGGAGTCCCTCTGCAAAGTACTTACCAAATGATTTACATAACTCAGTTGTATGTACCTTGAATAATTAATATTTTGCTGTTCTTGCTGCGCGGGGAGATTTGTTCCATTATGGATGTGTTTGTTCCTATACAGAAAAAACACTTTAAATTATATGGATACCTATACAAAGAGAGAAGAATTTCTATATAGTTTTTTTTCTGTCAAAAGAAAATTGACTCCTGTGTGTGTGAGAGAGAGAGATTTTTTGGCATTTTCAATCAGAATTCAAAGCGTTTCTTACTGCCTTAGGACATAGCAACAATTTTAGTCCTGCCTATTGCTAAAAACCAGTAAGAAGCTAGTTTGAATTCCAGTTGCCAGTTGCTTGATTTTGGTGGCACTTGGATCTCTTTCATTTTAACCCATGTGCTTTCAGAAGATCGGGTTTGCGTGCTTTAAAAAACCCCACTGCAGCATCTTTTATTTCTTTTGGTACATTCTGAATTGGTTGCTTTAATGCTCTACCTTCGTATTTTAGTCATTGTCATGGCACTGCTCACTATTACTCTGTATTGCGTCATTTTCACTGTAACTTCTTCCTAAGTAAACGTGGAAAGATGTGTCTGTGCAGTGTCTGTGCTGGTGAGCAGAGAGGGCTTGGCCAACACGGTACCATTAGCACCCATGGGAGTGCCTTGGTGGATGCTGGTGCCCAGCAGAACCAACAGGGAAGCACCAAACACTGCCATGCCTTTCCTGAGCTGGCTCCATCTGCAGAGGCTCTGCATGGAACCTCTCCAGCTCACCCAGAATTAATTATTCACTGATCATCACTCAGACCTTATGGATTAGGGAGCAGGGAGGGAAGTTGGCAGGGGCTGGATAGAAGATGGAACAATTTGGATTGCAATTAGTATTTCATTTCTTTCCTTACTCCCAGCTTGCTTAAATTGGAGATTATATGTTAAAACCAAGCGTGGACTTGTACCCCAGTAGTGGAAGTTCCCTGCACACCAGAAACTCGCAAATCCACCACAGTCTTTAAGCTCCCCAAAGAGATAGCACATGGTTGGTTGGAGGAGTTGAAACATCAGGGGTGGAAGTTTTGCTTAGAGACTGTTGCAGGGGAACAGCAGGGCCCTGCCAGAGCAGGGACACTTCACTGGTCATGTTCTACCCTTATGATGATAGAATCATAGAATGGTTTGGGTTGGAAAGGACCTTAAGATCATCCAGTTCCAGCCCTTGCCATGGACAGGGACACCTCACACTAGACCCTGTCACCCAGAGCTCTTTAGATATTGTCTCTCCCCATCCATTGTCTCCCTTGTCCCTTTTCTAACTCCATGAGTGTGCTCCTTGCCAGGAGTCTTCTTCAGGGATTACAGCTGTGGTGGATCCATACTGGATACCAAAGCCTGTCTGGAAGCACCCCTGAGCAGACAGCATCAACCCCAACCCACCAGAGCACCAGCAGCCACAGGGAATAGGATTTTGAGTTTAGTCCTTACAAAAATGCCAGCCCACAGCTGAAAGTCTGCTTCAGTTCTGGTGAGAATGTGTTTGATGTTGAAACCTCCAGGGGTTTTCTTGATTGCATTGGTAACTGCAGCCTGGGCCACACTTTGCTATAATTACCCTGATGTCTGAGAGGTTGTTAGAAGGTCCCTGGAGGAAGGGGCCCAGTTGTATTGCAGAATTTAGAGGTAGATGCTGGCAGATCTTCAGCACTTAGAGATTTTTTCAAGTTAGTGCCTTTAATTGCTTTCTTGCATCTCTATTCTATTAGAAACTCTATGAGCCATCTAGGGAAGTGAGTGTAGCTAATATTAATCTCCTCAATCCTTCTTCCTTTAACTAGTTACTCCTGGCTTCATTTGAGCCCTACCGAGTGGGTAATAATTCTGATTCTATTTTAACATGTTCTCACAGAACATGTAACTTAAAAATCATCCGCTGACTTCTGCATTGGCTTTAACTGTCATCTCTTAAGTGTGGCTTATGAGCTTTGTGTAACATTGCTGCTTCCCCAGGCTGCTGGCAGCTCTGTGATATGTATTCATAAAGCGATTCCAGGTCCTTGAGTGAAACCTGCAAGAAAAGGGCAAAGAATTATTTGTCTTTTTTTTTCATTATCATGGCCCTCTTGTATCCATTCTGACATGCACTGGAGAGAAGTTTCTGACTTGATGCCTTTATATCAAAAGCTCTCCCTTTGTATAAAGCAAGGCAGGGTGTCTCGCCCTGCTCAGATAGAGTCACTCATGTTGAGGCTCTCACCAGTTCATGGTTGGCTTATTCCCTGCTCGAGAGCTTGGTTATCTCTGATGCATGTTATAAAAGGTTTCATTGCCTTAAAAAATAATAATAGTCCTGTTTGAGGCATGTGAAGCCTTGGTTCACAATTACATCTTGTATCAGTGAGTCCCACAGAGGCAGTGCGATGTGTGATACATAACGTGTACCACCAGCATTTTTTAATCTATTGTTTGCTATCTTTCATCTTTAATATCTATTCCTTGGCCATTTTAGTAAAAGACAGTAAATAGAAACAGACAGTTTATTCTTATTTTACTGTGCATTATTTGCTGATAGTTTGCTAAGGGGACATTTGTCATGTCGTTCCTCCTTTTCCAGCTGAAGAGCCTCCCTTAGACTATTTTCCATGGTTTATATCACCTCTTGAGGCTTTCCCTAATAGATATATCTCATGCATACACTAGCACACTATTGGAAGAAACACCTTTTCTACTGCTGGTTTTCTTGAAAGCACTGGCATGTGTGTGGTGTGCGCCTGCAGGATAGGTGTCTGAGGGGTGCTGCAGCTGGGAAACATGAGGAACATGAAGATGGTGGTTTGGTAGCATCCAGATTCTGCACTTTTGGGACTTTAGAGAAATTCTGGGCTGGAGAAGGATGGAGACAACAGGCTGCTGGGGGACTCAGCAGACAGTGTTACTGATCGAGCACTAGGAGACCTGGTTGCAGCAATGTGAGCAGCAGTGCAAAGGCTGTGGACTGTCAGCATCCATCCAGGGTGATCAGGCCCCCCCATTAGTATCAGTGGTGCTGATGGCTGACAGCAAGAGCATCAGGGACCTTTGTGCCATGGCTCTAACAGTCTGTGTCGGATACCACAGCTCTCTGCTGTGTCAGACAGGTTGAAGTGGTGTGGCCCAAGCAAACCCCACACCTCTGGAGGTGGAGGATGTGCTGCTGTGAGCTCTGTGCTCCTTGCTAGAACTGGGAGGGTATGGGCTGCCTCCCTCCTGCATCCTTCTCAGCTCCTCTCCCCTGGAGCACCCGCCCAGGGCAGAGCTCTCCAGAGCAGGAAGAGCAGCAGGAGCAGAGACTCCAGAGCTCCCATGGGAACAGAGGCTCCAGGCCTCCTGCTCTGCCAGGCACTTCCTCAGCCCAGGCATAACACAACCTACTGCCTTCACTCACCCTCCCTTTCCATCTCAGAGGCTCGTCATCCCCTCTTGTCTCAGAGGAGCATATCCTTTTGTTAAAATGAAGTGATATAGAGTCAGCATTACACAGAGGAATGAGTTATAAAATAATGGGGCTAATAAGCATGTAAAATAATCTGACTGTGCAAGAGTGCGGTCTATGGAACAGCAGCTGCAGCAAATATATTCAGGTTATCAGTGTGTGGCTATTTTGTGCTGAGAGGGCTTAGGTGTAATGAGAGTTACTGCGTCACGGCAACTCTTGGCAATGAATAGTGACATTTTCCAATAACAACTTTCAGAAATGAAAAAACTCCTCTGTATGAATGTAGCTCTGACTGACAGCCTGGGGATCTCCTCGCTCTGCCCTCACAACAGCTACAGCTTGCGTGGGCATGGCTGCTTTCCCTATGCCTCCCACACAACAGGTTTGGCCCTCACTGCTCCTTCAGGCCACACGTGCCCCAGGAAGACTGTAAATGGACGGGGCTTGGAGCAAGCTGCTCTAGTGGAAGGTGTCCTTGCCTGTGGCAGGGGTTGGAGCTGGTTGAGCTTTAAGGTCCCTTCCAACACAAACCAGGCTGGGATTCTGTGATTACTGTGAGATGGGTCGGTAGGTGTGAGAATTGGGCTTAGGTCACCAGGCTGAGTTCAGGCAACCAAATGGTAACTCTGAATTGCTTTAGTCCTACACCACTACCTGTGGCTTGAAGGCTCATCAATAATTTCCTAGTGTAACTGTCTTGGCCTTGGTGCTCTGAAAGTCAGGTTCCATTTATTTTGTTAAGTTAAAATACAAAACCAGACTTAACATAAATAATTCCACCAACACAAGTCTGAATGGTTTGGAAGTACCAAATTCCCTTAAACATTTAAGATAATTCCGCAGACCCTGATTTCACACAGCCCATTAGAATCCAGACTGGTTTGTGTTGAAGGGACCTTAAAGCTCATCCAGCCCCAACCCCTGCCACGGGCAGGGACACCTTCCACTAGAGCAGCTTCCTCCAAGACCCTGTGTCCAACCTGGCCTTGAACACTGCCAGGGATGGGGCAGCCACAGCTTCTCTGG
>WYDI02038162.1:0-11432 GCA_009867235.2 Psittacus erithacus | reverse complement strand
CCATGCAGCCTTCTCTTCTCCAGGCTGAACAGCCCCAACTTTCTCAGCCTGTCTTCTTACGGGAGGTGCTCCAGTCCGCTGATCATCCTCGTGGCCCTCCTCTGGGCTTGCCCCAACAGTTCCATGTCCTTTTTATGTTGAGGACACCAGAATTGCACAAAATACTCCCAAGTGAGGTCTCACGAAAGCAGAGCAGAGGGGCAGGAGCAACTTCTTCAACCTGCTGGTCATTCTCCTTTTGATGCAGCCCAGGATACAGTTGGCTTTCTGGGCTGCAAGTGCACACTGAAGCCGACTCATGTTAAGTTTCTCATCATAAAGTAGGATGAAGCAGACTGAGCTGAAAGCTGATGAGACTGTTGGCAAGAGAAAAATTTGATTTCTGCAAAGAGAAAAGGAAAACTTTGTACTTCGGTTAATTTTTGAGCGTAGGGATTACGAAGTGGCTGTTTATTCAAGCTGCAGAGACAAAGGCAGTTTGCAGTTAGAGGTATACATTGTTTCCTTTCTCCATTCAGTGATGCTCACAGCAACGCAGGTGGCAATGTCTGTGCAAATCCACTGTGCACTGTGGAATGCACTGTGCAGTATTCTCCAGAACATATTTTGAAGATTATGTAGAAAAAGAAGAAAATTGCCTTTGCAGGTTTTTTCTTCCGAGTGAGGGAAGCTGCTTAAGTTTGCTAAACTTGGATAAGGAAATAGAAACAGAATTTTGTAAAGGGAACTGATTTAAAGTCTCTGGTCTGTGAACTTTACATGTATATCCTGGAAAAAAACCCCAAAACTGCTGCACTTTACATGCCAGCCTAATAATTACTATTTGTACCGAAACACTTCTAATAGCAAAACTGCATCTCAAGGTATTTTAGTGTAAGAAACCTTAAGCACATATTTGCTTATGTGCTCACTCAGAAATTTGAGTCTTTGAAAATGTGTCATGTTTTATATCTCTCACTGTGGAAATCACTATGGTACCCCGTGTCCACAAATCACAGGACTTCTGTCAGCATATGCCAGTGATCATTAGATAACATCTATCTGGGAGTAGGTTTAATACATGTAGAGCCATAGAGTTAGCTCTTATTCACAGCAGCCTGTAGTATAATTTCTGCCTCAAAACTACATTTAGAAAAATCTGCAGTTTCATGTGCTGGAAAATACGTATGCTCTGGGAAACTTGTGATTTCCTTTTGCTAATGTTACCCCTTGCATTGTATGCTATTTTCCTTCTTGTTTATGTTCCAAAGGTTCCATGTTTTATTTATGTTCCAGGTTCCACTGTCTTTAATAATTTCCAAGCATGTAGTTTTAGTGTTGAGGTCAAGTGAGTGGTTCGTACGTGAAGATCCAAAAGTCTTAAACATTCCTTCAACTGTCGACCTGTAAGACAAGAATTTTTCAACTGAGCACTTGAAGACCGCAGCAGTCATATTGTTTGGTTTATAGAAGTTGTCTCTGTTGAGAGGATAAAGGCGAAGGAAACAAAAGGAGGCCTTAAAAGCAGTTAGGTGGTCTTTTGTTAGTGTCTAGCAAACCAACATGGAAGCTGTGAATCTAGTCTTAATCTGTGCTTTGCTGATCCTGAAAAAGACAAAGTATTCCCTCCTAGGAAGGGTATTATTACTGAGTGAATGCAACTGGCTGCTCTTCAGTATTGGGGTGATATTCTTCATGTTTGCCTTGAGCACTAAAATATAAAAATTTTATCTGATTTCTTGAGATTTTTCAGACAATATGTAATGACATGTCAACAGTCATTCAAATAAGTATTTTTTCTGCAGTTAAGATAGTCATCTCTTATATTTAACCTTCTGTAAGTAATTTAATCTTCTTTTATGTTATTATTTTAGAAATGGATGTTTTGACTTTTCTGAAATATGAACTGTATTTATTTTTCCCTCAGAGTTTCAGCCAGTCATGTGAATGCTGTGTCCCTTTTCTGCCTCCCTCTTATTACTTTGCCTGATCTAACTCCACTGCTGGAAACTCTCCTTCTTTACCATGGAGGTGCATCAAAAGAAATTCTCAGTTCAGAGTTTCTGGAGGCTGTGAATGAGGCCTTTTTAAAGTAAGTAGCATGGTCTGTATGCTTTTTGTGCTCTTTTCCTGGACATTATTAATTCAATTAAATGTCTTTTCTCTGTGTTTGTATGCTGGATGCACTGTACATCTTCCACAGTTGAATAGCAGAGCTCATGTTGTTGGCCAAAGCAGTTTCATGTTGCTGATGTGAAAATTGTGGAATAACAGCTTCAAATATTCACTGGAACTTTGTCCCACCTTTTCTCTAAAATGGAGGTTAAAGTCTTCAGTTAATTTTAAGAATTTTGTGAAAGACCCGATCGCTTTTCATAGAAGTGTGATTTACCTTTCACATAAGTCTATCAACATTCTTAACTTGATGTTTTGAGAGCCACTGTTATTTTTTTGGGCACAAGATACATCCTTATGTTTAAGTGTTTCTACATTTCTTTTTTTTTTTTCTGTGAAATTTGTTTTCAAGATTTTAAATTCTCCTGGCTTTCAGCAGATAACTTTTAAGGAGTCTGAGAGGAGCAATTTTTGAACTATAACTTTGCTTATTTTACTCCCAGTAAAACAGTCTGCTGATGAAAACCAGTTGAGTGAAGCTGCATCAGCAAATTATCTATTTCAGGGAAGGAAAGACAGGGAAAGCACAGCCTACTTCTGGTTGAGGGTTGGTTTATTCAAATTATAGCTGTATTATACAGATTTATTTTTTTAATATTAGAGAAGGTCCTGTGTGAACACTTCAATTATCCATTTGTCTCCATTTTAACTGAAGTTTTAATTGCTTTCTCTGTACTCAACATTGTAATTTTTGAGATGTTCCAATGAAAATTGCTATATTGCTCCACTGAGGAGTCCAGCAAAAATCAGTACTTAGTGGAAAAGCACAATTATTAATTTGTACACATTACTAGAAGTTGGGGAGTATATGTGGAAAAGGAATGTGAAGGTCTGTAGTGAAAAATGTGTCCCAAAAAAAGAGAGAGCTATCTTTCAGTTTTCCACCTTTTGTGGCTTCAGACTGGACATGCTGTACAAGCAGTAACACAGTTTGGAAGACTTTCAGAGCAAGTTTACATGTTCAGCACAGGTGATCTATACAGATGTCAGTAAGCCGATGGGCAGTCCATCATGACATACTTTGTCACTTCATGATGAGAGTCTGAATCCTTTAGGTGGTCAGAAAATGTTCTTCTGACTAAAATAATCGTCCCTTTCCTTAACTTCAGGGCTACTTGTTTATCACAGTGAGCCCAAATTGTTCAGTTCACGTGGCTCTTGACTAAGTGATTCTTCAAGGGCCCTTGACAGAAATGTATGGTTTCTGTGAGAGCCAATATAGGCTTACCCATGCTTTGCATAGTATACTCCTGGCCTGTCACTGAAGCTGATGTGATCTTATTGTGAATGTGCTTGGTTATTCTTTTTTTTTTTTCTTTCTCTACTTCAACAGTTGAATTCTGTGTTCCCTATCTCTGTCATTGTGTTCTGAACACTCGTTTTCCTTCTGAACATCGGTGAATTCTGCTCCAGAAAGTAGGGATATTAGGTACTAGGACTTGCAGTGCTCCACAGAACTGAGCATTGTCCCAGTGGGGCCATCTGCAAGGGCAGTCAAAGACTGTGAAGGCTGATATTTAAATGAATGTACGTCGATCCCAAGAATGGTGTTTAATCTTTCTTATCAGAAGCTTTAGTTTGCATGTACTCTCCAGCATAATTTTAACTTTATTCAATCTTAACTTGATTTAAGACCAAGGCACATATTTCTTGTTCTTTATTGTTTTGTTTGTTTAACATTTTAATTTGCAACTATTGTGATAGCTACAAAATTCCAGGATGTTTTTTGCTGTGATATTTTTTTTTTTCTTGGGTGGTTACTTTAGTGTATTTTGAATTGTGGTGGTCCACACAAGTTACAGTGTTGTCTCAAAATAAACTGTGCCTTTTATTTCCTAGTGATACAGTGCTGTACTTTAGCTGAGCTATAATTGAAAGCTTCAGGTGAAGCAACAGCTACCTTCTTAACCATTTATCTTCTAAATGGCTCTGGTCAGTGTGGTGGGCTGAAAACTTAGCTGCCTCTACCTCATTTGTTTTTTTTCTTTTTATTTTGCAAGGACAGATAATGCTTTGATTCGGACAGCAGTCATACTATCTCAGGTCTTCCTGCTTATCTGTCAGGTGCTGGCACTTCTTGGGCAGACTGATTTCCAGGAAGCAGTCTGGGTTTGGAAGCGCGCAGGTGCGGAGCAGGACCTTTCTCTAGAGAGGAAGGGAACTTCAGACTTAAACCTTCCGTTTCCATTTGCTGGCATCCATCATAATCAATTTTTTTTGTTTTAAAGACATGTGGTAAGGTTTCATTTGTAAATGTTGGTGGTCCCCTGTCATTCTTTGCCATTTTATACCGAACAGAGTAGTGTAAACAGGATTTTCTCTCTCTTGCTGCAAGTTGATCTTTGTGTCTTCTTTTTCTCCAGTGTGCTTTGAAAAAAACCCAACAAAAATATACATTTTTGTCTTCTTTCAGTTTCTCAGAGAAAAATGATATTTTTCTCTCTAAACCAGGAAGAAGATCTCCCTCCCTGAAACTGCTGTCTTCAGCCTGTGGCTTCGTCACTTACCAAGCCTTGAAAAAGCCACATTATATCTTTTAGACCAGCTGGTTTCCATGCAGTTGAATTCACTGGAGGAAGTGGCTTGTGTCATAAAAGACTCATTACTGGTATGTGCAACATGTAGTACATTTGATACTGCTCTGTCATGCTTCAGAAATGACAGAGAGTTTCAAATTTGTCAGCGTATTTGAGGGAAATAGCTATCATTTGGCATATAGCTTGCTAATACAAAGGCAAATCTGGAGTCTTAAAAATGTCACTAAATATTTAGTTTTACACTGAATTGGTGGAAGAGAAAAAAGATATCATCCAGTGATGAGGCATGGATGAAGAGAAAAGAATCTGACTGGTGAGGGTAGGTACTCAGCACCTGCCTCTGTCTTAAAAAATTCTAAACTTTGGCCAGGAAGGATTTAAAACTGTTGTTTCTTCAATCTTCATGCCCATGGGAGTTTAAACAACTGACATTCCTTGTATATTATTTTATTATAGACTACTTATTTGGTTTGTTTGCAAATGTGATCAAAATTCTTAGTACAAAACATTTGCTAAACTAATTCTTTTTTGAATACAGTTTATGCAGTGCACTAAAAATCCTTCTCGTGAGAAAACATGACACAATACCTTTTCCAAAATAGAGCTAATTTGCAACAGAAAATTTGATTGTTAATTACAGTGTGAAATAGCATGTGTGCTATGCATTTAAATTACGTATTTCATAAACTAAAACTAAAAAATGGCATGCAGTATCTATCTTCAGCCTATGAAACTGCTTACAGAGCATGTATTTTAGACAGGAAAAGAATGATGCCTTTGAATATACTTTTTTAATTGAATCTGCAAAAAATTTCCACTTTAGGAATTCATTACTATACTTTCAAATCTCATAAATTCTTGACATCAACAGCACTTTGTATGTCATCTGGGGATTTACATGTTTTAGAAGATAGGGCTATATACAAGGCTTCATTTTTCTGTATCAGATACACTGTGAGTGGAATACAGCATAAGGTACTACACATGGCTAAAGAAAAAAAGTAGAAAAATCTCGAGTATACATAAAAAGAAGTAAAATCTTTGTTTTAATTATTGGTTTATTGTTGTTTATTTAACAATGTTCACATTTGCCTTGTATTCACATCCTGATCTTTGAAAAGAATGGAACATTACTGTGTTGCCACACTTAGGTTATCTTTAGTTGCCTCTGCTCCAAAGACTGCTTTCAAAACAAGATATCCACAGAGTGGAAAGACCAGTGCAGCAACTTTGAATGCTGGTTTAGAGAGGACATCCTGTGGACAAGGAGTGAAATGAATGGAGGCATAAAGAACAGAGCAGTAAAAGATGGATATTGCTAGCTGATAGGCATTGATAAGAGTGAGGATGCATACAAGGGACATCGCATACCAATTAAAAGGATTAGAAGCTTCAAAGAGGCAGTGTAGAAGAAAAAGGTTTGATACAGAAATTGTATTATCAAATATTTAATATGTTGTGCAGCTTGTACATGGTGCTATAAGGATACTTGTGTGACATTAGATCAGTCAGCACTTTGAAAACTAGAGTACGATTAATTTAACCTGTTAGAGAGATATCTGAATATTTATTTAGGAATGTGGGTGTGCACTTTTGGCAGTTGGATTATTTGTAGGATTTGACTGCTGTTTGCCTTATGGGTATGGTAATAAAAAGACAGGTTTGTTTTTTTTTTTTTCCAATTTGGAGGAAAACCTCTAGAGCACAAATAGCACAAATGGGCACAAATGTGTTAGTGATTTCATTATAGTATATAATAAGAATGAAATCGTAATAAACTCTTTCATAATTTCATTAGCAGAGTAATTTAGCAAATTAAGATATCCTGATACAGTAAACAAACTGTATGTAAACCTCATAGAGGTCTATGGTACCCAGGTAGTTGTAAACCACCACACTTCTGTTGTGCATGAAACTTGATATGCACTACTCTTACATTTTAAATCCAAGATTAATTGTAGTGTGATGGTCCACTAACTTGTGTTTTATATGCCATGCTATTAGGCTTGTGGTTTTGGACCTAAACTGGAATTAACATTGGAAATTCTATAGTTACTCAGAAGTAATAAAACCAAGTGAAATGGCCATCACAAATAGTTTTTTAGCTTCTTAGAATTTGGTGGGTGAGTGGATGTCTTCTTTTCTGAAGTAACTTCAAGGTTCCTGTGTGTGTTTGTGTGTTATCAACTAAAATTTGAATAAATACACATATTCTAAATATATGCTTTACCAGAAATGCATCGATATGTACATAAACACATTTTTTAAAGCACATGTATGTAAAAAGTGATGTGAATGGCACAGGATCAGTTATAGGTTGTGTTCAGTTCTCAGATAGCTTTCCAAAGTGGTTTTATTTATTTCAAAGTTATGGTACAAGAAAAGTGCAATAGGGTGATATGGTGACTCCTGTGTTGCTTGACAGGATACCGCACTGGAGACTGCTCTGGTTCCCATGCCCTTGCTGTGCCTTATCCTCAAATTTGAATCTAGCTGGTTCCAAGCTCACCTTTCACTGGGAACTGTGCCGATGAAACAGGCACTAATGAGGGAGAAAGGAAGAAGGACAGAGAGAGAAAAGGAGAACCTTTTTTTCTTACAATACATTCTGCCTAGGTTGCAGTTAATTCCCACAGTATTACCTGTCTTCAACACTTGTGTTATGGTTGATTTTTTTAAACAGTACACACTAATTTGTTCATCATTTTGGTGAATTCAAGGAGCATTTTAAATCTCAGTGGAGAGATGTTTGTGGTTCAAAGTAAGTGCATGCTTCAAAATAAAAATACATTTGGCACTTGGTATGAGAAAAGAATTAAGTGCATGTGAGTCTGGAAGTCAAAAGAACTGCTGTTTGTTTGTGGTGTGCTACCTCAAATCAGTTGTTGTGTGATCCTGAGCACAGACTCTTATGTTTACTCTTACTTGTGGTTGCTTTAGAGAGCATTCTATGATGTGAATAAAATGCAGTATATGATTATTAGTCTGTTCTTCTTCGTGCCATTTACTTGCTCCTGTAGATACAACTGCATTTTTATTATCTTTATTCAGTTCTGACTTTGTATTATAAATTACTGGTTTATGATTCTTCTTTCTGATAACATAAATACAAGAGTAGTGAGGTTCTATACAACTTGTGTTTGTAATAGTTTATGTTAAGAGTATATTGCCCTCGTTTCAGCTGTTTTATTTCTTTCAAAAATCCCAGTGTTGTTATTGGTTTCCTTTTTCCCTGAAGGGGCACACACTCTTAAAATACATGATCTTAATATCACACATGCAGCTCCAGTTCTCTGTGTTTGAATCTTTTTGGCTGAGTGCATGTTTTGCATGTTTATGCATGCACATGTATGGTGCAAGTCTTAAAAGTGACAAGCTCCTAGAAAATGTTTGGTTTTCTGAGCTTTCTGTGAAAAATATTGCATAGTCACACACAAGATTATTAAATTATGAAATGCCTTTTATTTTGAAAAAATAAGGAGATAATGTTAATAATTGAAAATGCTATGAGAATCCCTCCTGAAATTGATAGTCTCACCCAAACTCCAGAACTGCTGTTGGATGCAACAGAATTATGCTGCCTCCTCCAGTCCTGCTACACAACAGGCACATCTTCAGAGTGTTTTGGAGACTGTTGCACTATGATAGCATTCTTACTTTGAGTGCTTGCAAATTAATTCCATGCAGGCCATTCATCAAAATCTCATGGAATTAGATAACAGTGGGCTTTTTTGGGGGGTGGCTTTGTTTGGGTGACTGGTTTTTGTTTTCCCTTCTGAATACCAGTGATGAAATCCATACTGATTTTTTCATTGTTGCATACAGTACATTTATTTTGGTCTTGTTCAAAGGATTTGATCTTGATATGTATGGCACTGTGCAGATGGACCCTGTCTAGTTTATCTTCAGTATATCTTAACAACAGTGTGTTGGTACCTCATCGCAGAAGTATGCGTACAAAAGCAGGTGGGGTGTCTCAAACTGCGGAATGGCTGGGGTTCATTATACCTCTGGAGATTGTCTAGCCCAAGTTATCATTTTTTTTTCAATTAAAAAAAAAAAACCAAGATGAACTTGTCTCTCTTTTGTCTCATCCAGACAGTTTTTTTCCCCTTCTTCTAGCAGTGGAAGTTTGGAGACCAGCCTTGCAAAAAGATGCATGCTGTTCTCCACGTCAAAAAAACCGGCTGTAAATGCTCTCGAGCACTAGATGGCAGACGTTCAACAAGACAACTTAGCTACAGCCGTGTGACAAACAAGAAGAGTGGTAAAACATGAAAATGAGGTGCCATCTAATAGTTGCAGTATGGCAAACACAACTGTGAGAAACAAGGAGTTTTTCTAGACAGTTTGTATTAAATGTTGTCTCTTTATTTTCTGATTATCATATAGGGACCATATACAGTAAATTCATCATTCTGCCTATGTGCAGAAAAAAAAATCTACTAGTGCATTTTAGCTTGAAATAAACTTATAAAAGTTTGGGTTTTTTTCAGTATTGTGTCAGGTACATAAGACTGTTAAAATAAATGACATTTGTAAATGCTATTCCTTCCACGCATGATGATGTTTATAGAATGCATTTTGTTAAATGTGCCTTACTCTAGATTGTTCAAGAACTATATTTTTATCAAGTCTTCAGGTGTTAACTTGAGAAGCACATAGTGTGGAATTGTTTTTTAACTTAGGAAAAATATACTTTGGGGAATGTGTAAGTAGTTTGTTATTCTTGGCACTCTATAGAAGCCTAATACATCTTGGAACTTAAGAATATGGGATTAGAAAGTAGTATGTGTACTAGTGCATTCTTAATATAATAACTTAAAACAGTCTTTTGTGTGGTAGTGTCATAAAAAGCCTCAGTTGTTTAGAAAAAAAACCATATTTTGATGTGCTGAGATATTTTGCTTGTACTAGCAACTCTGAAATTCACAGAATATAACACTGAAAAAATGTCTTCAACCAAAATGTGTGTGGTAGTATTAAAGACAAAGGTGATAAAATAAATTTATTTTCTGGAATTTAATTTTGAAGATGTAGCAAAAATCTCAGAACACATCCAAAAGGGATTGTCTGTGAAGAAAAAGAAAAGTTCTTTGTAAATCTGTTCCCTGTCTCTTGCCTCTTGCAATTGCATGCAACAACCTGTTCTCTCTGTCACCTTTAGTATTGTCAGCAATTGTTGTCATAAACAGCTTGATATCTCAGGTGTTTGCATTTACCAGCTGTTTGACCTACCTGCTGTCACTGTGGATTTCCTTCCTTGACATAGTTATTTTGAAGAACCTAATCTTAAGAAAATCTGAGGGTTTAGTAAGAGTTGATCTGAGAATTAGAGTTTAATAATTGCATCCTAATAGTATCCATGAGTTAAATAAAACAGTGTAAACAATAACATGTAAGTAATACAGTGGCAGTTGCTTGAGTTGTTTCTTACTAATGACTAAATTTCTTTAATTTGTTTACCAACAGCCACAAGCAGCAAGCCATCCTGCCATTTTCAGAATTGTTAATGAAATTTTCAAGTAAGTGTTGAAGTTATAGTGGAAATTGTTTCAAATGATCAGTTTAAACACTGAGGTTTTCTTCATTACAAGAAGGAGTATTATAACCTGGGATGTAATGTAATTTCAGGCTGTCTTTTTCTTTATCTGCATGCCTTAATGTCACCTTCCATGTAGTACACTGTAAATATTGAAAAATATTAAAACTCTTGTGAACTTTACATAAAGTTATAATAATCATAGGTAGTATTTTAGCCTTTAAAGTTTAAAAATTATTTTGTACTTCAATAGATATTTCTGGTTGAAATATGATATTAAGGTGAAATTTGTAAATGCTGAAATGGTTTGGCCCATGCCAGCATGAAGATGGAATTTAGCTAAAGCATTTGCATTTACAGTGTAGCCCCTTTACATTACGTATTGTTTACCACATGAGGGCTTCCGGTACTTGGTACTTAGTTTTCAGTGGCTTCTTCACTTCACCTTACAACTTATTTTATCCTTTTGTTTAAGTAGATCTACTGCCACGGTTATCAGTATTACTATTTCGATAAAAATACATTTAGTGACTGAAATTCTTTGTGCATCAAGTGTTTTCCTTCTTAAGGAAAAAAGATGTGCATGTTTGTGTGTCTGTGTATGTGTTTAGTTTTGTGCAGCCAAGACAGAAGAGTCTTTGCTGCAAAAACTGTAGACTGTCGTGCTTGAGAGTGGAACTACTTGGCAGCTATTACTGTGGCAGTCCTTTCTGCTGCTGCAGTCCAGTGTCTCAGCACAGCTAACATTTTTGGAATAGTTGAGACCAAGGTCTTTCCCAAAGACAGGTGCATATGAAAACTGATGCGACTTCAGCAGACCTCTGTTAATATCTTAGGCTGGAGGCTGTATGTGATGGTATGGGGTGGCAAAATTTGTTCAATTTTCTTGACTTATTTAGGGGCATGGTACTTAAAATATTTTCAAAAATTAACATGAGAGTATATAACTCTTCCCACCCCCTTCCCATTTGGTAGAAATAAATAAGATGTTTTTCAGATCACAGGGTCATCAAATGGTTAGGGCTGGAAAGGACCTTAAGAGCATCTAATTCCAACCCCCCTGCCATGGGCATGGACGCCTTCACACTAGACCGTGTCACCCAAGGCTTTGTCCAACCTGGTCTTGAACACTGCCAGGGATGAAGCATTCACAGCTTCCCTGGGCAACCCATTCCAGTGCCTCACCACCCTTACAGTAA